>PITA01004957.1:0-116687 GCA_004023965.1 Spilogale gracilis | reverse complement strand
TGCCTGGTTTGGGGATTAGAGTGATGCTGGCTTCATAGAAAGAGTCTGGAAGTTTTCCTTCCGTTTCTATTTTTTGAAAGAGCTTCAGGAGAATAGGTGTTATTTCTTCTTTGAATGTTTGGTAGAATTCCCCAGGGAATCCATCTGGGCCTGGACTCTTGTTTTTGGGGAGGTTTTTGATCACTGCTTCGATCTCGTTCCTGGATATAGGTCTATTCAGATCGTCAATGTCTTCCTGTTTCAGTCTTGGGAGCTTATAGGTTTCTAGGAATGTATCCATCTCTTCTAGATTGTTAAACATATTGGCATATAGTTGTTGATAGTAATTTTTGATGTTAAATACATATATTGTATGTATTTTTCTTCTTGGGGAAGGAGTACCATTATAATGTAAAGGTTCTCCCTGAAACCCAATAGATTATAGGGAGAAGACATAATGTGCCATCTTGGAAAGCTCCAATATGATTACCTAGGACTTTGAACTTGAGAAATGAAGAAGGAAATAGAGAACTGTAAATGGAGGTCCCTCTTCTATTGCTCTTCCTCATTTCTGGACAGTGGGATGAGAAGGCAAGGATCACATTACCCCCAGTGCATGCAAGAGAGCCGAGTGCAGCAGCTTTTACCAACCATGGGCAATGGCTCCCAGATAGCAGAGTTCTCAGCACGATTCCTGGTATGAATCCAGGTAGGCACGCAGAGTTCTGGACTGCTAGGAAAGCCCCCTCCTTTTTTTTTTTTTTTTTTTTTTTTAAACTGCTCTGAAGACCAGTGCAGAGCAGCAGAAATTTAGGAGCTGAAGGCCCACCATTCCACGAGAATGGCTGAGGGTTGACAGAGTAGGCCTTGTCAACACTTAGCTCTACAGCAACTGATGGAAAGCAGCTAGGTAACACCTCCCTTTTCAGGCTGCGGCTTCATTAAGCATAGCACAGAGAATAAATAAAGAAGTTAAAAATCAGAAAGAGACAAACAAATGGATATAAGTTTCCTCATATTTTAAGAAAATATCTTGTTCTTTGGAGATACAAAAAAAAAAAAAAAGGATAAAAAACTAACATGTTTTTGAGTCAAATTATTCCACTGCTTAAGTACATAGGCTGTCACTTCTGGAATAAAAACTGAAACAACAAAAGTAGATAGACATGAGATTATGTATAAGTAGCAAATGGTAATTTTGAACTATTAAATCATAGATTGTATTAAACTAGCTTCTCCTGTACTTTCTTTTTTTTTAGATTTTATTTATTCATTTGACAGAAGGAGACATCACAAATAGGCAGAGAGACAGGCAGAGAAAGGGGGCAAGCAGGCTCCCCGCTGAGCAGAGAGCCTGATGTGGGACTTGATCCCAGGACCCTGAGATCATGACCTGAGCCGAAGGCAGAGGCTTAACCCTCTGAGCCACCCAGGCACCCTCTCCCGTGCTTTCTTGTATGGTTTTAAGAAACAGAATATCCTGAAAGGTAAACACTAAGTAACATAGAAGATAAGCACAAGGCAGATTCCTAACCACTGTGTGTAACTCTGGAAAACAGTAGATGTTGCCACTTACTCAGTGTGTCATTGCTCAAGAAGCCACCTCCTTATACAACTAGCTTTTCAGCTTTGGAAAATAGCTACTCTTTAAATGATCTGTGTGTTCAATCAACAATTTAAGAAAAAGTATACACACATGGTATCTAGCAGTTTCTAGTGTTTTTGGCATTAAACAAGGTCATATGAAAGTGATCAATTCCAGCCTGCAGCTGCTATGCTAATAAAGTTGCCAGTGAGTCAAGTTCTCTCTAAATATATGCACATGTATCTCTATTACAATTACATTTACCCAGATGACATCAATTATCTCAAGAGTTAAAGGGCATTTCTTCACACCCCTATAAAAAAAATTACTCCAAGTAAATTATGCTTTCAACAAATCCCCAAATGCACCCAATACGCTCCAGGATAACTGCGGATTTCATTTGAAAGGACAGGTTCTGGACCCTGACTTGAATGTTCCCTGCCATCACAACTGAGAAAACGAAGGTTTCTACTGTGCAATACTATCAGTGTGGGACTTTTCTCTCTCAAGATTCTGGTGATCAATATTGAAAGAAATGATGTTTTTCACCCAACATTTATTCACAATTGTATCCTTAAACCTAAGGAAAATAGAATCGTTTTTCCTTAATATTTTTTAAAATAATGATACTACATAGTCATAATATATTCTTTCTGTGTGTGTGGATATTATAATCCAGGCTTAAAAATATAGATTCCAACAAATTATTATTTTAGTGTGCCACAGACAACCATAATAAAACAATCACAGAAGGTAAGAACTGAGATTCCACTTTGCCGTCATCTGTAGTTAAAGAAGCTGCAGGCATGCCTGGGTGGCTCAGTGGGTTAAAGCCTCTGCCTTTGGCTCAGGTCATGATCTCAGGGTCCTGGAATTGAGGCCCGCATCGGGCTCTCTGCTCAGCAGGGAGCTTGCTTCTCCCTGCCTCTCTGCCTGCCTATGATCGCTCTCTCTGTCAAATTAATAATAAAATCTTTAAAAAAAGAAAGAAAGAAACTGTAAAACGTAAAGTAGCAAAAGCAAAAAACTTGATCTGAGCACTAGCTCCAATGAGGCATGGCCTGCCTCAGCTGTCATTTACTTCATGCAATATCCACTGATGGGCCTCAAATCTGAGAAGGCTTGGGAGGGTCATTTCAAAGTTTTCTTCATTCTAAAATCCTATTTTTGGGTAGGGATGGTGTTGAATTACATTACAACTTGCACAAGTAGCAACCACGCCCCTCTCCAAAAATCAAAACTTTATGATTAGTTTTCCCTCTCCCAGTAACTCACCTTCAAAAATAGAAAGGCTGTACATCCGGGAAAAAAGTCTTATAACACATACATAAGCAAAATTTTAAAATTATGTTAATCCTATACAGAAATTTCACACATGCATATATAATATATTATGTATGTGCATATACACTACATATAATCTTCCCATTCTATTGCTGCCTGTGTCCCTTCCTCCTAGGTGTGAACCAAGAGTCAGAGGCTGAATTGAATAACATGTTGATATAATGAATAATAGATGGCCACCAGACATATGTTTCAAATTACAGAATATAGTATCCCACATAGTGCTCCACTACTATTTCAAAAACATTTTCTATTCAGACATGATACAAACACCTCCTCTTGTTCACAGGATGTACAATCTGATTATGAGTTATAAACTTGGAACATTTAATGTCTAAGCTGCCTGCATTTAAATGTAAAGCACAATCTGAATAACTAAGCGCATCAACCATATTAATTTGCAGTCCTGGTAGGAACTATAAATTCAGAGGAAAGTAATCAATTCACCAAGGAAATAATGTTGATCTCTTAGCCTTATATCATATTCAGCCCAGGATTATTCCACTGCCATTTATCAGAAAGAGAAATACAGCATATGAGGCAGCAGAAACCATCAACTATTCTTAAATAGAAGCAATCTTTACATATGGTTTTCTAGAAATAATGTACTGAACAGGTTGTAAACAGCAAGAAAACACTGAGTCACTATACTCTGTACTTCTCAGTTCAGGGAATGAAATAAGTTCTTTCTTGGTATTCACTCCCCTCCCAATTTGCAACAAGAAAAAAAGAAAGATTAGTAGGATACCCTGTAAGTGACTAAAAGAGAGATCATTTCCTTTGTTCATGCAATGGTACTGGGGACTTGTATGGGGTTCACATCACCTTCTCCTCTATTACTAAGACCATCAATAACTTGTAGTATTAGTGTCATCATCTTCTAACTTCAATACCATGCTTAGCCCAAGTGGGGTTAGGTGTGTTGCCAGAGGAAGTGATGAGCATTGAGAAATGACAGAACCCACTGTAATAATGTATCGTGAAAGTTTGCATGGCATTTTCATGAGAAGTAGGAAAGGTCTCAGCCTCATCCAACTGCTCTTTAAGAGTCTTCTTTATGAGGATTTCTCTGAATGACAGCTTCAAAGGTGTTGTGCATTGCTTTTTTCATATGCATCACCTTTAGCAGAAATCTGGAAATGCTATTCCTCAAAAAGTACTTATAGACTTTGAAAGAGTTGGGTTGTTCTTCAGGAAAACCAAGAAAATATTCAAAAACAAACTTAATGGTCAGTAAACACGCCTTATAGGAAAGTCTAAGATACAGACCCTGAAAAGGAGAAAAGACTAAGAAGTGATGAATGCACACTTCTGAATGCTTGACTTGTTTTAAGATCAAAGTGGGAACCAGATAGTTTGATACTTATACTTGGCTATGTTACAAAGAAGACATAAAAGCTGTGGGATACTCTGTAGCTGGCACAAAATTATAGCTGTTGACCCTGAATTCATCAGGCATAGGCCAAATAACCTCATACAAAGAAGAATTAGAATAGGATAAAAATGCATTTTATCGAGTTTTTATTAACTTAACTACTCACCTGTTTCTATTTTCCCAATTCAGTTAATGTGAGAAGAGGCAGAGAATCTTGACAGAGCATGGGTTTTTCCATTCAATGCTCAGTGAATGAGGAATTAGAAAGACGTTCTCTTTTTTAACTCTTTTGAAAGACTGGAGAAGACTGGAGCCTACAAAACTCATGGCAACCTGAAGAATTATCCTTCCTTGGCTATGTATCTGAGAAGGAACCACCAAAGAGATGTTTCCTTTACCATAAGACCATAATTATCCAATCCATTATGGAAAGGCCTTCCCAGAAGCAATTAGGGAATGAAATCAATCTCCTTTGCCTTAAGATTCAGGCTCGCTCTCTCTTTTTTTACTTTTCATTGTGCCAGTTGCTTCCTGTCATCATTTATGCATAAAATTGGCACAAGGATGAGATTAAAGTTGAGGCTGCAGGTTAGTGTTTCAGTGCCGGTTCAGGAGAGCATTAAGGGACCTACCTTAAACCGTGTTGGTTCCAGTGCGTACAAGCACCAACAGGACAGCAGCTTGCGGGTGTCCCTCGTCTAGTTCAGCATTCTCAAACCCGAATTCATATCTTCCTAAAACACAGACCTTCTTCTCAACTTACCATGAGAGTTTCGCCACGATATTGTCTTCCACTGCAGAAACACTGGAATCTTCCTGCCTTCCTCTAGAATTTGCGTATCCTTATGTCCTATTAATAATTTGTCTAAAATGCCCCTTCATCATACCCACACCACCAGACCTCCTTACCTCATCCCCAGGACAACCCACTACAGACTCTCACTTCACAACATGCCCTTCATCAAAAACTGCTAAACAAGGTTTTCTTTCCAATCCAACTTATTCCACACACAACCAACGGATAAAAGGCACACATATCACTGTTTTACTCTTGAATGTGTATTACATCCTTGCTGGTTTTTTGTTTTTGGTTTTGGTTTTTTACATATTTGCTGCTTTTGAGCCAAAGTTAAATCTCACCTGGTTCTGAAGGCTCCTTACAATGGGCATTCTTCCTACCAAAGATACAAGCTCTCTCACACATCTCGGTGCTCTAAAACCATCGTTGGCTCAAGAACAGCAATCTCATTTCATTGCGGCACAACCACATACCTGTCAACAATACTGTTGGCATTTATGTCCCACTCTTGCCACACCCTACCCTGGAAGGCTCGATTTCTTCTACTCTGCTTAGCTACATTCAACCCATCCTTCTACCCTCAACAAAAGTCACCTTGCATCCACCGTATTTCCTTAGACTACGTTCTATTTTTCTTAAGATTTTATTTATCTATTTGACAGAGAAACACAGCTAGAGAAGAAAAGGGGCAGGGGGAGTGAGAGAGGGACAAGCAGGCTTCCTGCTGAGCAGAGATCCTGATGCAGGGCTCGATCCGGGGACTCTGGGACCACGACCTGAGTCGAAGGCAGACACTTAATGACTGAGCCACCCATGCGCCCCCATCTTAACCTCTTGGAGCCTTTTCACTAGGATCTTACTGCGACTCACAATCTGTGCCTCCCCACATGACACTTCCTAAGCTGTGTCCTTACACTCATTGTTGCCTGTATATTGATATCCACACAGCAGCTAGTTCAATAGGCAAAAGCTATTCAGTACATGCTTAAACCATTAAGCTATTAATGATACCAAAAATGCTCTAGTATACACTAACATAGAAGCACAAAATACAGATAGAAATGGAAAATCAATGTTTACAAAAATGAAATTATTTGGGGATAACAAAAAAACAGTCATTTTTCCAATTATACCTTGAGTACTTAATATGTGTAGGAAAAGCACGGTGTAGAAGGCCATTTCTAAATAGTGCACCTTAATTAAACCTAATAACCACTTTGCTAGTTAGATAATTTACTGTATTCACTTGATGGCAAAGAAATTGATTTTAGGAAAGGCCATCTGACTTGCCCAAGATGGTCCATCTGGTAAAACCAAGATGCATCTCCACGTTTGTCTGACCCCAAATCTAGTGTTATTTTCCCTGCCCCATAAAATAGAGTTTAAAGATATAAAAACAAAGTAGAGTTTTAAAATGGAAAAATATATAAAAATTACAACATAAAATACTACCATCTGTTATCCTTTCTGCATACGAAAGGACATTGGGCATGATTCTTCTCAGGCACAGACTTTGACCCTGTTGCCTCCCACTTCATGATTTATGCCTAGACAAAAGAAAAGTGTGGTTCTATAGCTGCCAGCCAAAGAATACCCCTCTGGGAGAGCAGCTGCTGCTGCTTGCAGAAGTATCTATATACTAAAGTGGTATCTCTGGTATTTCTAAATCAATGCCCCTTCCAAAGATTCACATGGGCAAAACACCTTTCTTTCTGGGGATTCCTTATAATTTTAATAGAAGAAGTCCATACATGAATTAAGAATACCCCATTTCTAACATTCTAGATCATCTACCTTGTACTCAGAGTGATTATGGGGGCAGAGAAGGGAATGCTACAGAAATGCTAGAGGGTCAGTAAATGGAAGACTGGGAGGAAAAGGACAGGAGAGAATGTGGCCCTTAAGCTCAGGCTGAGGAGTCTGGAACCTGTTTGATAAGCAACCAGGAACCATCAAATCCATTGTGGGAGGGTGAAATTACCCTAAGGGGATGCCACAGAATCTTCCAAGTAACCATAAACAAAAATAAGTAATCTGCCCTTGCAAACCCGTATTATGGCTGAACAGCAAATGGGATCAAAATGTTTAATTTTTTTAAATATTTTATTTATCTGACAGAGAGAGGGAGAGAGAGCACAACAGAGGGAATATAAGCAGGGGGAATGGGAGAGGGAGAAGCAGGCACCCCATCAAGCAGGAGCAGGGAGCTGAACACAGGCTCAATCCCAGGACCCTAGGACTCTGGTCTGAGCCGAAGGCAGACGCTTAACTACTGAGCCACCCAGGTGTCCCCAAAATGTTTAATTTAAAAAGCATCAGATTTAATACTATCTATTTGACCTTAGGCAAGACACTTAAGATGCTAGTGTTCTAGTTTCTTCATCTTAAGTACACACAAGAAATGATAAAGCCTGTCTCCCATTCTCTAGGGATATTGTGGTAAAAGTAAAAATAAGGTATGTGAATACATACATAAAACAAATTTATAAGCAGTGAGACTCTACAGAGATCCAAGTATTTTGTGCTACATTTTTTATAATGACTAAGATGGGAAAATAAAGAATCAAATCAGGAAAATAAAATCTCAACTGTTTAGAATGATTGAGATTCACGCTCTTTGACATTCAAGGATATTCAGCGGTTTATTACTTCTCGTGACTAGAAGGAACTCCCTTATGTCTAGCCAGATTCTTCAAACAGTTTCTTTTCAAAGATTTTATTTATTTATTTGAGAGAGACAGAATGAGAGGGGAGAGGTCAGAGGGAGAAGCAGACCCTCTGCTGAGCAGAGAGCTCCATGCAGGACTCAATCCCAGGTCTCCAGGATCACGACCTGAGCTGAAGGCAGTCGCTCAACGGACTGAGCCACCCAGGCACCCAATTCTACAGTTTTTACCCACTTTCTAATGTTCGCACTTGTCAAGTTGCAAATGCTTATCATCTTCAATGTAATAAGCACTCCCGTTCTTGAATAATTTTTAATGACCCTGTGCTTTGTAGTCTAAATTATTCTAGTTTCTTTAGCCTTTTCTCCTAATACATACACTTTCATAATTTGTCTAATCCAGAATTAGGAAGGAAAAATTTCATATTCCCTGACCATTACTAAAGTTTGGTGATTGCTATGAAGCCTGCGTATCATGAGGAAAGGAGGACAAATCAGATGCTGTTTACTCAGATTAATAAGAAGGAAGAGCATCCACATATTCCCCTGGGAGTTTATATAACCACCAAACATGTTACTATTCCACGTACGCTCTTTAAGGACTTGAGTGATGAAAGGAGGGCAGGCCAGCAGCACTGACAGGACAGGGAGCACTCGGAGCACTTGGAGCACTGGGAGGCTCGGTGGGAGGGAGCCTGCTTTCTGCTGAAATGGCACACCCCATCAAGGCAGCAGATCCAGTCACAGGATGTGGTGCAGAATCTCTAACAAGCTTCATCTCCTTCACAACCGAATTTTTAATTTGCTTGTGCCTGAGGGATAACGGCGCTGATTCTCTTTGAGGTTTTGCTCCCTGTTATTCTGCTCTTCTGCCTCTGAATTCTGCCTTTGGCTTTAAAATTTAAATTATTTTCCCACAAATGTTTCCATGATTTTGTCCTAAATTTCTGTCTTCTGTGTGCCTTACGTTGCCCTCCATTTTTAATATCAGCAACTGCTTTGAATTTTAAAATAGGAGTCCATTAATCCCTATCCAAAGTTAGGGAGTCTGAGCTCCGTCAACTGATCTCTCTCCACAGTGGAAGGATGTCCCATTGCCACTCCCTATAAGAAGCCAGGATGCCACTTTATTTTCCTTAGATTTATTGGGGCCCTGGAATCTGCTGAGTGATAACCAGAGGACTGGGCCTAGTCTTAAGGCACACGTGGTGGTATATTTGTGGAAGTCGTCCATAGTCTTCCCCCGCCCTTCGCCTTCTCCCACCTCTACCTCTTGACTATGCAGCTTTTCACGGGTGGCATCTATGTACCCACCCAGTGAATCCCGGTTGGCCTTCTGAATTACTTTGGACAACAACAGAATGTGGCAGAACTGACAAAGGGTCACAGAGGAGTCTGGGCCTTAAGAAGCCTTGTACACTTATGTCCTCTCTTTGATCCCTTCTGCCACCATGACAACAAGCCTGGGCTAGCCTGCTGGAGGTAAGAAACCGCACAGAATAGACACATCCCAGCTGAGGTCACGCTAGACCAGCTTGCCTTTAGCTGACCCAGCAGCCCATTGCAAGTGCATGAGGGAACCCACCAGGATACCCAAGCCCAGTCAACCCAAAGACTCATGAGAAATAATGATCGGAAATTGTTTTTAAATCGCAAAGTTTGGGTGTGGTTTCTTACACTGCATTATTGCAGCAAGAGCCAACCAATATTGCACGAAGAGGCATCCTTCCTGCTGAGAAGTAAACACGTGAAGTGCTGTAGGGTGACAAAGCATTAGTCATTAGGGAACAAGGACAGGAAGAAAATCGGTATACCTTTGGAGCTCAAACTATGGAAGGTGTTTTTGAAGACTAGGAAATCCAAGAGTTATGTCACAGTCCCACAAAGCCACAGGGAACTTGAACAACGCTGCTCCAGACCTTACTTCCCAGAACTCCTCCAACCATTTCCCTGTTCCTATCTTAAAATCTCTCTCAAAAACAGCTTCCAGGATCCCAAGGCTCTCGTAGTTAATTCCTCCTTCCTATGAGCTCTCTTCAGAAAATTCTTTTTCTTTTCCTAAGAAAGCAGTTCATTTTTTTTTTTTTTAGTTCTGAGCCTTTTAAAAAAAAATATTTTATTTATTCATTTGAGAGAGAGAGAATGAATGAGAAAGAGCATGAGAGGGGAGAAAGTAAAAAAAAAAAAAAGCAGACTCCCTGCAGAGCTGGGAGCCCAATGCGGGACTCGACCCTGGGACTCCAGAATCATGACCTGAGCTGAAGGCAGTGGCTTAACTAACTGAGTCACCCAGGCACCCCAGTAGTTCGTTCTTTAACCTCCTTAAGTCTATTCTTTTCTAGGTCTGTCACAGTAGGAATCAATGGCCCAGCAATCCCAGATCCCAAATCACTCAGAACTCAGAAGGGCAGAAAGTCTTCAGATATTGGAGTTCTATTTATTGCAGCAAAGAAATAAAAGAAAAAGAAAAAGATTTTATATTCAAGATTTAATGTCCATATCCTGCCATTTGATATCAAATGTCGTCTCCCAGAGAATACATCAGATAACTCTAAGATAATGTCACCAAAGTCAGCTTTCTTTAATTTTGCATTATGCCTTTAAGTATGGTTTATCAGGATTTTTCTGGGTGAAGCTAAACCACACAAAAAAAACACTGCATTTTCACTGTGATTTTTCAACCCTTGGATTATATTCCTATCTTACTCTTATCTTCCTTTGTCACAATTGTAAAGTTCAGTTTGTTATTCCTTTCAAGTCTGTTTTGATTCATTTGGACATCCTTGGTTTTTAGCACAGTACCTAGAATACATAAGTACATTTTATGTTTTCCAATAGTCCTCTTGCATTCTTGCTTTGCATGAAGCTGGGCCTCATTTCCTTCATAACTTTTCATAACTTGATTTCTGTACTTTTCCTAAGTACTTTCAATTAAACTTAACTTCTCTATTTGATCATCTCCACTAACTCATGAACAGAGACTGAAAGCACTTTGTAGAACATCTTTTTTTTGTTTTTTTAATATTTTATTTATTTGACAGAGAGAAACACAGTCAGAGAGTGAACACAAGCAGGGGGAGTGAGAGAGGGAGAAGCAGGCTTCCCGCCGAGCGGGGAGCCTGATGTGGGACTCGATCCCAGGTCTCTGGGATCATGACCTGAACCGAAGGCAGTCGCTTAACCAACTGAGCCACCCAGGCACCCCTGCAGAACATCTTAAATACCAATTGGAGCTATATTAATATTGCTTTTAAAAAACACTGATCCAATGGCTTTGTTGTAAGACTTTGCTGATGGTTTAGTTAGACTGACACTGTGAACCCTCAAAAGGAAACCACAGTATGTACAATTATCCAAAAGTATTAATAAGAGAATTTCTATTATCTCCAAAAACTTGTCTTCTTCAGCCCGCATTCTGAGCTGCACTTTTCTGGACTATTTATTTTATCTGTGGTCCTAAAGTTAGATTCAGGACTCGCACAACAATGACTTCTTTACCACAAACATGTGTCCAGCATATTCTTTGCACCTCTATCTCTATACAGAGCAATAAAGTTTCCAGTTTCAGACACTGGGCAATGGGTACAACTAGAAAAGACAGCTCAGATAATTGGAAAAAATAGCTTTTAATAAAGCAAACTTTTTATTATTACTGAAGGCTTTTTATTTTCTTTAATACTTCATCTAAAAAAGTCAGTGGCTATAGCAGAGCTCCCAGATTGCTCAGTGGATTGATCGTCTCTGACTCTTGATTTTGACTCATATCACGATCTCAGGATCCTGAGATCAAGCCCCACATTGGGCTCTGTGCCCAGCTTGGAGTCTGCTTGTCCCCCACCCCCCACCCCCACTCACTCACTGTCAAATAATTAAACATTTAAGAAAAAAAAAGTCAGTGACTATATAAGAAGGTCGATCATTTAACTACTAGAAAACTTTCAAAACCTTTTGCAGAAATGGAGGTACTCTGCATACTTCCTTCCTTGTTTTTTGAATGAATGATTTAATGAATGGCAGCAATTTTATACTAACATCACAAAGCAGAGATCTATACTCACCTATACTTCCTGACACAACTATATAAATATGAAAAAAGTCTCTGAGATATTTCATATATGTGATATCAGGCATTATGGGCTGAATTACATCCCCTAAAATTCATATGCTAAAGCCTTAATAATACCCAGCACACCTCAGAATGTGACCTGATTTGGAGATACATTCTTTACAAAGATAATTAAGATTAAATGATGTCATAAGGTGGGTCCTAATCCAATGGAATTGGTGCTTTTATAAGAAAAAGAAGAGGACCAGAAATAGGCATGCACAGAGAAAAGACCATGTGAGGACACAGTGAGAAGGTGGCTAAATACAGGACTTAAAGAAATGCCTCAGGAGAAACCAAACCTGCTGACACCTTGATCTCGGACATCCTAGCCTCCAGGACTGTGAGAACACAAATGACTGCTGTTAAAGTCACCTAGTCTGTGGTATTTCGTTACAGCAGCCCTAGCAGCAAATAACCAACCAATTGCCCAAACATCCAGGTTAATTGCTTGAACCTTTGCCTTTTTAACTCAAATACAGATAAGAATTTAGAACGGAGAAGGAGACTGTAGGTTTTAAGACTAGACTCCATTATTAACTGTATGACCCTGAGCGAGTTACTTAGAATCTCCAAATCTCATCGGTAAGAGGGGACTGTTTAGAGTAATACTTCTTAGTGTTGTTACAAAGATTGAATGAGATAATAAATGCTCAAAAGTGAGTATGAAGCACCAGTCAGAAGCATATAACAAGCTTGATGATGTCAGCCATCATCATCATTGTTGTTATTGTATTAGCATGACATTAAAACCAGAAATTCAATTCCCCTACAAGGATTCCTATCTTTGTAAGACTTTTAAAATATAAAGGGGCAGGGTGCCTAGGTGGCTCAGTCATTAAGCATCTGCCTTCTGCTCACGTCATGATCCTCAAGTCCCAGGATTGAGCCGTGCATCGGGCTCCCTGCTCGATGGGAAGCCTGCTTCTCCCTCTCTCCCTCCTCCTGCTTGTGTTCCCTCTCTTGCTGTGTTTCCCTGTCAAATAAATAAATAAAATCTTTAATTAATTAAAATAAAAAATACAATACAATACAAATGGGCAGAAAGTCCCAGCCTTAGAATGTTTGTTCCTTCTATTATGAAACTAGAAGGACATTCATTAGAATAAATTTATAGAAGTTTAGAACTCTTCTGAGCAGTAGTGGGCACTGAGGGGCTGGTAATATTTTCCAAGCCTTTTACTGAAGTTAATCTATAATATCTGCAGTCATATACCACTAAATAGAGTTAACGATTATTTGTAAGCTTCTATGATCAGTCTGGTCTAAGATCTTAAAATAGGCTTAGAGAGTTCTCCTGAAATTTGTGACCCCCTTCAGCAAAGAGCTTTGCAATAGCTCAACTCCACATTTCCTGTTTTGTCAACTACTTGTCACTCTCAGAAGTGAAAGCAGAAGGGTCAATATCTAAACAGTGTTTGGAACTTGAAATTTTAGAATTCTGGGAGCAAACATGAGGTCACAGGAATACAAAATGAGAAACAGAGAAAGACTCTATCCTTATCAAAAAGCTTTTCCCAGGCATCCTGGAATTCAGAACAGGACCTGTTTAGTGCTAGGTGAATTGGGTTTCAAATCAATGCCCTAACTTACATAAAAGAAATAAAGCAGAAAGACAAGAGCACACAAATATGAAGGTAAAACTGCACAGCATCTCATTTATTTAAATAAGGGCACTTACTGGTCTTAGTTTGGAGACAATGATTTGCTCAGTTTTCACCAAGAGCTTAAGAACCTGTCTGCAACTAATGTTTACCACCACCCCTGCCCAGGCTCTGTTTTTCTGTGAGTCCCTAATTTGAGAATCTGGGATCTTGATCCAGTCAGGGGTGAAATAACTCACCGCCATTTACTAGCTGGTGGCACCAGGCAAGGCTTTTAATCCTGCAGCACTCAATGTACTCACCCATGAAATGGGCATGCATACTGCACCTGCACCATTACAGTAATAGGAATCTGATATTGTCTCATTCGTGTTAAATACTGAGCACGATGACTAAATGAAAAGTGCTTAATAAACATTAGGGATTGTTATTATTGTCAAGGTATCTTCACACCCAAATCCCTACCTTTGATCCTATGCCTTCACTTGTATATATCTTATATGCACAGAATCCTTTTCCTGAACATGTCTGAGTCTCTCTACCTCCTGGTTTTCAGTATATGGTCTGATATGAGGAAGAAAATTTATATTGACATGTGGTCATTGGGATTATTACCACTAATTATCGTAAGTGCTTAAAGAATACAGTATTTTAGTTAATTATTTAGTTAGCCCAGAGGAAATATATGTTCTGCCTATATGTGAAAGATGAGAATTTGGTAAAACAAACAAACAAAACCCCCACTAATTCCTGAATCCTGTTTTGAGGATTTAGAATAATTCAGTATTTTAAAGCATTTGAGACAACACAATAGAAAAAAAATCATTGAATAATGTGAAAATGAAATGGAGCTTTCTGAAATTTAAGATTACTTGCAACTAAGGTCATATGAATTTTTAATAAATTAATTCCATATCATCTTCATTGTGTCTATTTTCCTGAAAAAAAAGTCCTCCCCACAACACTGATGCACCTAACATAAAGGTAAAACATCTGCCAGCAGCCTTTTTGTCCTGCTGACATACTTCTTAGTTCTCCTACTAATGAATGAGGTATGGTACAAGCTATGTGGTCAGAACCTATAGGGACTGACAGCAACTATTTCTGAAGACTATCATTAATTTTCAAGAAACTCATGACAAACATGTAGAAAGAGTGGCATTTTGCAAATAATGTATTGTCCTCCTTAGTATAGACATGACCTCTCTATATACCCAAGGGTCCCGGGTCTCCAAATAAATAGCCTTCTCTCCATTCTTGAGAGCTGAGCATTTTATCAAATTAGTCAAGAAATCGATTTAATCTATCTTTGAACCGACCCCCAATTTTTTATCAGCCAGCTTGTTTTTATTTTTAAATATCTGGATGATAATTTGTCTTCCCTTCTTCTTTAGAACAGGACTGACACGTCACAGTTTCTGTGCATTTGCAGGTAATTACTTTTACATAACACCTGTATTTCTAAACGCTACAGAAAAAAAATCACTACAGTCTAACAATTTAAAAAGTCATACATAATTGGTTATTTCAGATTGTAAAATTTCATAATATGCTTAAATTTTTCAAATAGCTTGGCTGGTTCAATTAGGTTCCATATATAAAACCTTCTATACAATTAAAATGGATTCTGGTGTTATTGTGTTGGCTTTAGTGCCCGCCATTAACTCTCCGAATTTCTTCCCCTTGCCAATTCTACACAAACTACTTTAGGAAGGCTTAAGGGACTTCAGTGATTTTTGAATCCTGACTTCATTTTGGCCTCATTACACAAAAAAATATTTCCCTTTTGCTGTAATATCTTTATTTTGGGGTTTTTGTTTCCTTAAGTCATGCTTTTGTGAATATTCTAATCAACCTTAAAATTCCTAGCAGTTACTTCCTCCGGTTAATAGCTTCAGAGGCAAGTGCACTTCACCAGACCGTTAAAGTGTAAAGTAGCAAGTAGCAGTTAACAAAAGAACAAAAGGAGCAACTTCACAGACCGGTGGGAAGCCAGCAGACGACCATCAGGGATATTCATCCAAGTTAGGTGAGGGGATGTTTGACCGTGACCTTGAGAGAACACTCTAATACCCAGTCTAATGCCCCTGAACATTCTCTTTCGGATGCTTCAGAATCTCCAGAATTTGTGGTAAAATTTTAATAAAGGAAAAATTTCATCAACCCCGCAAAGTTTCTACACCAGTAAGATGAGTCACTCTGAACTGCAGGAAAGTAATTTAAGAAGGCCTTGGTATGTCAGTGACAGAAATAAAAGCATTTTGCTTTGTGTAGGAAAAGGGGGTTCCTATTTATACAAGCAGACTAATTTCATCAGAAAAGTTGAGGGACTGAAAATATTCTGAAAAAAATATATAAATCAACAAAAAGACCTACTGATTTAGAATCTGAGGCTGTGGTTTTGTGACAGGTTGTGAGGCCTGGGGGAGGGGAGTAGTGGCAAGGAGGGGTTGCCTGGGATACAGAACACACAATGCAAAGAAAAGTAAGAAGGCTTTCTGCAAAGCAGCTGAGAAGGAAAAAAAGAGACTCAATATTTTAGCATAACAACCCTTATAATGCTAAGTAAAACTGTCATTAAAACTGCAGTAAAATGCAAGGCTGTCTTGGAGACAGCAGACTTTCAAGTTATACTCCTGGGGGGTGGAGGAGGTTGTCTCAAACTACCTTCTCCAAATATTAGCATCAGAAGCACCCTCTAGAACAGGGCAGGTGAGGCTCACAAGACAGAGAGAACAGAATTAATGTTAAAAGAGGCAAGGAGACAAGATCAATGCTAAGAGAAGACAGGAGAGTAGTATGAACAGTGTGAAGGAGGCCTGCCCCCCCCCCCCCCCCGACACATCCCTAGTGTACGCTCTGGATGCAGAGGGATTACTGAGGTTAGGAAGAGCCTAACCACACACTGTTCTGGCTTCTTGGTGTATTGATTGGCTAAAAGTAACACAGCCTTTTTAGACTATAAAGTAGCCTTTCTTGCCCTTGAGTCCCAAGAGCATGGCAAATGATGTGGTTTGGAATATAGGTGAGGTTCAGTGGTGGGGTGGAGCCCAGAGCCAAACGCTAAGAAAGAATTCTTGAGATGTCTTTGGTGCAAACTGGTGGTTTTTTAAGCACAGGGACAGGACCCCTGGGCAGAAAAAGCTGCTGCACCTAGGACAGAGGGGTGGCTGATTATATACTATGGGCTTGGGGGAGGTAAGAAAAAGGGAGGTTTTATATGCTAAAGAGGACCTATGTATGAGATACCAGAAGCCTTGCCATCCTCAAGTTCAGGTTGTTTCCCCCGTCTAGCAAGGCATAAAGATTAAGATAGTTGGGAGCTTTCAGGAAGAATGTCACACAGGTCCCACCCAGGAGTGGGGGGTGGTTGCAGGGTGTCAGCCTCTGCTTTGTCCTCAGCTTGCCTTCTGTCCCCTCTTCAGTAAGGACAGTACTTAGAGAAGCATGGCAAAATGGCCTCCCAGTTCACCATGAGAAACTGAACAGTTTGAAGTTTAGAACGCTGAACTTGCCTTGCCCTCTCCTGGTACCATTTCCCTGATTCCCCAACTCTCATCTCTATTATCAGACCTATTCCTCATCTTTCCTCTTACACAGAATCCCATACTAATACCAGTCACATATTCCTACATGCATATTGACTGGGTGTGTTTTGTGCTTCACATGATATAGGCAGGGAAGCTGAGAGCTGGAGAAGGAGGTACTTGTCTCGTGCAGTAGAAGAATGAATCTCATGGACAAAGGAGAGTGAGCAAAGCAATAGAACTGTATTAAGCAAGGTTGCAGAAAAAGCTCTTAGGGGTAAGTGGGGTCCTGACCAGTTTGCCAACGTGGGCCTCTCCCAACAGCCTTTCACTTAGAACTGACCAGGGAGCTTGTGGCCTTAACATTCTTGCGGCTTCTTCGTTCGAGTAAGGACAATGATAACATCTTTAACGACTTACCTCTTTTGGGTTCTGGTTATTCTTTGTTGGTCACAATGTGACTGACATAAAAATGACACCCAGAGAAGGGTAGTCTGGTTTGTTCCTTTATCTCTCGCTTCATCACCCCTCAGCATTTCTAAGATTTCTGTGAGCCTGATGAAGTAGCCCCCTACCTATCTCTCCCTACCTAGCCCCACCTGGCCTTTACTCAGAGAGACCCTTCACATGTATATGAGTGGGTCATATACTTGGAGATGACAGCCAACATGTATCCTGGGGGTGGAGGGGTGGGGAGAGGAAGGTAGAGATAAAAGAAGCTTCCAAAGAAATTTTTTTAAAAAGACTTTATTTATTTATTTGACAGAAACACAGTTAGAGAGGAAACACAAGCAGGGGGAGTAGAAGAGAGAGAAGCAGGCTTCCAGCTGGGCAGGGAGCCCCATGCAGAGCTTCAACCTGTGACCCCAGGATCATGAACCTGAGCTGACTGCAGACGCTTAACAACTGAGCCACCAAGGCGCCCCCCAAAGAAATTTTTATATGTTACAGTCGACTTACACGTAGGATCCTGGGGATCGAACTAAGATTGCATTTTGTCCTTAGCAGGATGTCAATATCCAGGCAGTAGAGTTCCTACAGGAATATCTCGCTGCCCATGTCAAGAACTTGTCAGTGGGCTGCAAGTAGTAAGGAAATTTAATCATTTTTCTTCCGCCTTTATTTCCCACATCAGTTGTGTGGTCCAAAAGTCCTGATTTGTGCAGCAAGAAATCAGAGCTGATACGGTCTGTGAGTTCAGTTGCAGCTGAAAGGCAGAGCCCCTGGTTCTCCTCCACATGGACCTATCCATATGGCTACTTGGGCTTCCTCACAGCATGGCCACTGGGTTCCCAACAGGAGGAAATAGGAAGCCCCGAGTGCACGTATGGCCTGAACCCAGAAGACCTAGAATGCCACTTCAGCTCCATGCTATTGATTGGAGCAGTCAGATGGCAAGCCCAGAACTACAAGAAGAATTACACTCTCTTTTTGGATCAAGGAGTGGCAGGTACATACAGAAATCAAAGAAACTGATACCGGCCATTCTAGAGACTATCACACAGACTTAATTTAATTCCATTTCTGAACAGGTTGAGCAAAAAAAAAAAAAAAAAAAGAAAAGAAAGCTTTCAGAACCTCTACACTATAATAATTCTGTAAATTCCAAATCAATACAACAAACCTATTCTTAGGGCAATTTTTTTTTATGTTGTGGTTTTGGGGGCTTTTTTGGTTTTGTTTTGTTTTACTTAGTCCTTCAAAAGAAAAAGCACTGCACATTTTCTTTGGTCTAATTGTATTATTTTGAGGCAAATAGAACATTTAAAACACTACTAAGTAAAAAGTTAGTTAAAAGTCCTTCTCCAGTGTTGCTATATCCACCAATAATTTGTTGAACAAAAGTAATTTTCAAGGATTTATGCTGAAAATAAATGAAATTTTAAAGGTAACAGACCTAAAAAGCTAACTTTAAAACAGAAATACATAGTATGATAGCAACCAAAAACCAGCTAAATATTTAACATTTTAGTCATGCTTTGAGACTGAAGACAAAAATCTCTTTGAACTAACATAATGCAGTGTAAAGATGAAAAAAAAGAAAAGAAAGCTGAGAAAGAAGAAAAATACCAGATAAAAGGCTAGAAGAAAAAAAAAGTGAGACCAAAATGGGTAAAATATGGCATTTTAGAGAGAATCTTTGTGTCAAAAAATAATTGAAAAATGTTTATTAGAAGAAGATCATTGTTTTGTTTACCAAAAATAAAATAGGGGTATAACATATGTCAACACCCAAATACATTGAACTACGCATACCTAGAAATCTCAAGAAATTAAAAAGATTCTGAACTATTTGTCTTATTTATTAGTCTCACAGTTTGACACTGCACATCTCCATCTGGAAGAAAACTAAAAACTCACATACCAAGGTGCCAGACTGAGAAACATATGGCGCATTCCAATAACCAAAGCTTGGCTATTTGTAGGTGGTGAAAATCTATTTGGGGACCTTCTTATAGCTTGATGAGAAAACGCATCATAGGTTTACTTGGAGGGGTTTCAGTAAGAAGAAATTTTAGATTTATTTATAACATAGAGGGAAAGGTATTACCTATATGCATGTAATGTGGGCATCTTACGGAGACTGGAGGGAATTCTTTTAATATATTTCTTTAGAAAAGGTTGGCAGCTCACAGAGAAAACTTTGTGGGGGTTTTTAAATATTTAATATCCCATTGCGGCTTTGCAGCCTGAGAAAAACTCGTGGTTCTTTATTGGCAAATATTTCAGAGCTTATCTCAACTTGTATGAAATTAAAAAAAAAAAGTGTTTAATATTTCTAAACTGTAAAGCTAGATGACAAAAAAGAGAAAACAACAGCTTAGGGCAACAAGGTAGTTCTTCGCTAAATTAAAAAACTAAATATTAAAATTTCAAAATCATAACTTTTTCATAGCCAGATAAAAATGTTCTTGTTATTGGTGTTTTAATTCATTATCTTTTCATTAATATTTGTTAGTTGTCTATTGCACATGAATCATTTCAATTAAAGAGTTTGAGTGACTCAATTATGTGGCCCCTCTTATTACCAGCGAATAATGGAGTAGCCAGACAAAAAATAGCGATAGGCCTTATAGTCCTGGGGAGATTCAGTATCATGTAAAAATGGAGACAGCTAATTATAATAGGATGATTATAGAAATATATATTTTTTAGAAACTGCTGGAAAGTCTCTCTTAATATACTGACTTCCCCCAGATCTTGAACAACATGTATCATTAACTTCATAAGCTTAGGTCACTAAATAAATAATGTGTATTACCTGAAAGATAAACCATATTATTTATATTTGATCCTTTATACATGTATGTACATATTAAATTATGTAACCCCCATCTACTGTCAAGGCAAGTGATGATAAAAGGCACAACATATGGAAATTTCTAAGCCACAATGCATTTCTTAAAGTTAAATATTCAGTTCTGTAATTGAATAATGGCAGTGGTTAGTAGTCAGAGCTCTATAGCCAGAGTCTCTGGGCTTCAATCCTTCTACTATTTAACAGCTAGACTTTTGGAAACATAATTAAACATCATGGTTCAAATTCCTGATCTGTGTAAGTAGAGATATACCATATTTTATCTAAGATGTCTTTCATTGTAAGACACACTGTTATTCTATACACTACTACAAAAGAAAAACACCCAAAGTAGGGAGTTTAAAGGAAGTTCCTGTGTAAAGTGGATATATCAAAGGGTTGTGACCTCAATGTCAGAAAATGAGAAAAAGACTTGACAGAGAAGAATACCAAAAAACTTGGATGCATCCACTCTGACAGAGAAACCAAGGGAAGAAATACGTTCCTTGCAATATAAACAAGAAGTCAGGATTCATGTAGGCTGAATTCACACTATCATTGTGGTCTGAAAGACCTCAAAAAAGAATTTACTTTAAAATGGCCTTGAGCCAGTCATGTTCCGGGTGACTGGCAGAAGTAAACACAAATTGTCTCTGGAATAATATGATGGAAATCCAGGCTGAAGCCAGCAATGATTAGAAGACCAATTTCAGAGATGTTGCAATGCAGGACAAAAAGGTGTGTGGCAGCTTGATTGTAAATATGGCACCAACTCTCCCTTCCCTCAACCCACATCTTTTACAATATGACTTCACAGCTTCTCGCATCAAGAAGTCTACTCTCTTAACTCCTGAATCTCCGCTTGCCTTACGACCTGTTTGGGTCAATAAAATACGACAGACATAATGATGTGCCCAGTGCAAACTGACACTCAAGAGGTCTTGCATACTTCCACTTGAACTCTGCCATTACTAGGAAAATGTGCCCCTGACCTCCGGCCACTAACTTGTTAGAAAGCTGAGAGACCATGTGGAATAAAGCCAATTCTTTCTACCCAAGGTCTTACTAGATTACTCTGCATCCAGCCAACCCACCAGTCAACCACAGATGAATGAGCAAGCTCTTGTAAAATTATCTGCACCCACCCAGAGCAGCAAAACCATTTTATAGTCTGCTGAGCAATTGTATTTATTATTTTAGACCATTATATTTGGGCGAGTTTGATTTTTTTTTTTTTAAGATTTTATTTATTTATTTGACATAGACACAGCTAGAGAGGGCACACAAGCAAGGGGAGTGAGAGGGAGAAGCAGGCTTCCCGCGGAGCAGGGAGTCCAATGCAGGGCTCGATCCTGGGACTCCAGGATTATGACCTGAGCCAAAGGCGACTGAGCCACCCAGGCATCCCATTTGGGGGAGTTTTGTTGTACAGCAACAGCTAAGCAAACAAGATAGATCTTAAAGGCCAATGAAATATAGAGCTAGTAGCAACCTTAGGGGGTATGGTAAGGAATTAAATGGTTCATTACCTGGAGGGCACCTAGGATAATGCGCCATATATGGTAAGTCTGGAGAAATATTTTCTAAATTATGAAGGTATTACCACATTCAGAGACGCTTTTGTCTCCAAATATCTTTTATATATAAATATAAAGATATTTATATATCTTTATATAAAGATATATATTATATATATAAAGATTATATATAAAATAAACTATATATATATAAAATAAACTATATATATAGTTAATATATATAGAAACAGAAATATTTTTAACTATAAGATACTAATTGTGATTATAGCTACAATTACACATAAATGAATCACTAAAATACAATGACTTATATGTCTTACATTGTCTTCAAATGTGGCTCCAGTTCTTTAACTTAGAGAAATAGAAATAATTTTAGCTGTAATATACTAAATGTGATTACAACTACAATTACACATAAATGAATAGCTATAATACCGTGATTTGTATGCCCAAAGAGATAAACACGTGTTAAGTCAATATTAAAAAAGCAAATGAAAAACAAACAAATAAATAAAATTAAGAAGCAAATGATGATGAAAAAAACAACAAAAAAAAGAAGCAAATGATGAATTTTGTCTTGGGAGACTTGGGGATGGCTTTATAGAGGAGGAGGTATTTGAATCAAATACAGGAGAACAGGAAGGATTTGGGAAGGTAAAGGTTACTACAAAGCAGAGAGTAGAAGGCATCCTATGTTAAAGAAGCTGCATGTGCAAAGATCCAAGATATGAAAGCATCTGATATACGGCAGTCTTGCCTGTCCTACTAGGAGTACACAGTGTAAGAAGAAACATGGTCAGATAATGAGGCCAGGAAGATAGCTTAAAAAGCTAGTCATGTATAAAAATGACTTTCTTCTTTAAGCATAGAGGTCACCAGTGATTTCTAAGGCGGCCAGTAATATGATAAAAATCTATTTAGGGGGGCTCAGTTGGTTAAGCGACTGCTTTCGGCTCAGGTCATGATCCTGGAGACCCGGGATCAAGTCCCACATTGGGCTTCCTGCTCGGCGGGAGGCCTGCTTCTCCCTGTCTCAGTCTCTCTGCTTGTGTTCCCTCTCTCGCTGTGTTTCTCTCTGTCAAATAAATAAATAAAATCTTAAAAAAAAATCTATTTAGGAATTTTAATTCTGGTAGCAAGATAAAGGAAAAATTGGAAGGGAGGAAGTAAAGACAATTGTCTAGGTAAAAAATGATCAGGGCCTGATCGAAGGTTTGTTGAAGTTAAAGAACTAGAGCCACATTTGAAGACAACTAAAATTCCTCAGTGGCCTACTCCAGAGCAAGTCCTGAGCTAACTGCTTGTATACACATTACAACATGTACTCTTCTGAGTGCTTTATGTATACGAAGCTCAGACAGAACACTGCTCAGGATTAACACAACCGGTGATGAATACTTATGTCTGCCTGACCCCAAAACCCACAACCGTTTGTTCTCATGTCTTGCTTACCAATTTACAGAACAAGGAAAACAAAAGCCACATATACTAAAACCCTATGATATTTGTTGTAATTATTGAGTTTATTTCTAGATACCAAATAAAACCGCATGAAGCATAAATAATTCAACTTGAATTAATATACTAACTTATCATAGAGTTGAATCTTTAAGAATGGATCAAGTAAGACTTCATTAGGTGAAAATTTTTAAAAAATCACTAGTCAGGTAAGATGCCATACTGGGGATTCCTAACAATCCAAAATTCTTATGAGTGGGCTAAGGTCAGAGAAGGCAAAGTTATGAAAGGAAAATGATGGTAGTCAATATAAGGTATCTAGATACCACACTATTGAATAATTATTGAGGAATGTTTTGCTCTAAAATGAGAAAGAGCATGCAAACCATCTTCAAGATATGTGATGAGATGTCACCAATCAATATGCAGGAGTCACAGTGAGTTGCTGCAGAATTTGGACCCAGGGGGGGCACCTGGATGGCTCAGTCATTAAGCATCTGCCTTTGGCTCAAGTCATTATCCCAGGGTCCTGGGATCTAGCCCTGCATCGGGCTCCTTGCTCTACGGGGAGCCTGCTTCTCCTTCTCCCACTTCCCCTGCTTGTATTCTCTCCCTCACTGTCTCTCTCTCTCTCTCTCTGCCAAATAAATAAAATCTTTAGAAATAAAAAAAATTTTAAAAAAGTATTTGGAACCAGGAATAATGGGTGGAGGAAGTTACAGGTGGCACAGTTTTTGACTTTCTAAAGGAAAATATTTTCTATTATCTGGTGCTATCCAACTAGGAAATGAACTTACACATAGAATTCTGATCCCTAAGTCTGGAAATATTCAAGCATCGTTCATTCAAAAATATTAATTGAGCCACTAAAATTTGTCAAACTCCATGCTAGGCATTCAGAAACAACTATGAAGAAGATAATCTACCAAGAGCGACCACAGAAAGGGATTTTTACATTATCTTATTTAGCAGACCTTTATGTAATGATGACTATATTCTAGTCACTGTTTGAAATTCTTAACAACTATTAATTTACTTAACACTCAAAACAACCTCACACACGGGGAAACTGAGGCAAAAAGAGGTAACTTGTTCAAGAGCACACAGTAATAAGTGTCAGCACTGAGATTCGACTCATGATGGTTTGGTTCCCAGGTCTACGCTCTTGGCCACTATGACTGCTGCCTATAAACTTGCCCCACTGGGTGGAGCTGAGCTACCAGCTCAATAAGGTGCTTCCACCACCACACTCTCAGAAGACTCTAAGAACGCCCATAAACCGGTGGAAAACACTAAAGCCACTTTTGTGTCAAATTCAACATATTTCCATGACTAGACCTTATTAGGCTTTGTTGTTTTCTTTTTTCTTTCAAATGTGGACACTCACATCCAAAAAACCACATGACTACCACTATTCCAGAATGCTTTTTCTGTTTTATTCACACCTTAAATACAAGGAAATCTAGATATCCATGGGAGATAAAGTTTGGAAACTGATTTTGTTACACAGAATTTTTAAGAATCTATACAAACTTAAAAATAGTCTTTTCTGGATAAGAGGAAGCAAGAGAATAAGGACAGGAAGAGGATTTTTACCTTTTAAGATTCTATACCATTTATTTTTTCAGAAGCATGCTTTATTTTAATTAAAAAACCTACAGGAGACTTGTGTGAGTAAAAGTTTATCATAAAATAATAAGAATGTCTCTCATCTTCTGCTTATCTAGAAATGAAAGCCAGAATTTAAAATTACAGACAAAATTCATAAGACAGCCTCTATTTCACAGAATTAGAGAATGTTGGAGCTAGTAGCATGAAAAATCTCCTATCATCTAACCTACTTTATGTTACATATGAGGAAATTGGGGCCAAGGAAGTTTATGAAACTTGGATAATGTCAAAAAGTAAACTGATTAAACTGAAATGCGCTGAAACTCATTCAGACTAGAAAGCACTGAGGCACCTGGGTGACTCAGTTAAATGTCTACCTTCAACTCAGGTCATGATCCCAGGGTCTTGGGATCAAGCCCCACAGGTTCCCTGCTCCTCAAGGAGCCTGCTTCTCCCTCTCCCTCTGCCTACCACTCTTCCTGCTTGCCTTCTCTCTCTGTCAAATAAATGAATAAAATCTTAAAAAAAAGAAAATAACTAGAAAGCACTATTAAGGTAACAGCAGCACCTACATCATACTGTTGTTCTGAAGATGAAGTGAGGAAAGTCTAGTGTAAAGTGTAAAGCACTGAGCCTGGAATATAGTTATAATAGATTTAATTAATATTTATTATTACTCTTACCATTATTATTGTTAATTACCAGATCACTTAGCACGAGCTGCAGCTAGCTTCCCCCAGCAAAATTATTTCTCCCTCTCAAAGTAATTTTCTTTTTTAAAGTTTCCTGATGACTGCACATGATGGAGTTGAGAAGACAATGGACTTTAAGATGAGATCTGAGCACAAATACCAGCACTGTCAATTACTAACGGAGGGATTTTTGAGCAAACAATTTAGATTTCTAACATTCAATTTCCTCATTGTGTGTTGTGTGGTATGAGAGAAGTCACAAAAATATGTCTACTCCTGGCATTCATTAAAACTTTCTGTAAATTATAGCAATCCTAATTATTTATTACATTATGCGTCATGAAGGCTTTGTGGTACATGCAAACCACATCATGCAGAGGAAAAGCTTGAGATCAGCAAGATTATTGTACCTGGGTACAAGTTTTGCTTAATATTCTCTCCCTACGTTTGCTTTTCCATTCCACTTTTGACTACAACAACCTATATTTAAGTATAGATGCAAGAAAAAAAAACTAGAGATAGATCAAAAATTCAATACCCCTCCCGTTAGGAAAGAAGCAGATGTAGATCCATCCAGGGATCCGGCCCCCTGGTCAATTCTAATCTAGGCGCTATAGTTAATAAGAGGAAGTGGGAAATGGCTATGTGTCTCTGATACACTATTTTGTGTAAGAGAGAAGGGTAAAAATACTGGATTTCGATTTTAAGGAGTTTCTGGGTCAGCCCAAGATAGTTCTTCTAAACGGAATCATCAAGAAGATGAGGGACACAGTGGAAGACCAACCATAGAGTCAAAAGGGGAATGTGAGCGCACACTGAGGGCATAGAGAAAGAACCTATGAAGGACTAAGGAGACAATGGCTGAGGATAGGTAGGCTTTGAGGTTTTCCTGATATGCATGATCATGACTACCACTATCCATTTAAAGAGATAGGATTGAGTAGATAGAAAAAGATAAAATACATGGAATAGAAAAGCAAGGGATTAAGAGAAAAATTTCAATTCAAGGCTATATTTGATTTAGAGCAGTGATTCTCAAAGTGTGGTTTCCAGGCCCACAGTATCAGTGTACGTGGGTGGGAACTTGGTAAGAAATAGAAACTCTCACCCCCATTCCAGGTTATTGGATCAGAAACTCTGGGAGTAAGAGGGCTGGGAATGGTGCAACCATTTGTATTTGAACAAGCCTTCCTGGTGGTTCTGGTGTGTGTGTGTATGAGAAAAGTTTTCATCATCATTTTTTTTAAATTTCAATTTAAGATGTCCACTTCTAAAATCACTATCTGAACCAACAGATAAGGAAAGAGAGAGCAGCCTGAAGGCTAGGAGACAGGAACAAACCTATTTAAATAATTTGCGAATCTGGTATTTGCAAATTATCATTATAACTAAAAGTGAAGGCTAACAATTTTTAACCACAGTCAAACATTTTCATGCCATGCATGACTTTCACAAAAGAATAGACATATTAGTCCAGTGGAATAAAAAAGATTAGAACAATACAGAACAGTATTTGTTAAGTGGAGGGGAAATGGCACTTGATGGGTTGCACAATGAACTGGGAATGAGATGTCCTAGATAGAACCTTCCCTATCACCATAGCTCCTGCCAGATCATTTCCGCCCACTGAAGGACAGTATTTGCTAAAGTCCAGTTGATCCTGTGCAAACAGGACTGCGTAAGGACTGTTGAAGTTTTGTCACAGCCCTGATGACAGCAAAAGAGCAGCATTATCAGAGAAATTCTGTAGCGGAAATAAGCCAAAATAAGCAAATAAAAGACCGGGGATTTATCTTGGAAGAAAAGACTTATGTTACTGGAAGGGCACTGGAATGCATTTTCTGCACATCTTGCCTCGTCCATTTCCTACCTGACAGATCTTGCACTGAACCTTTTAGTAGTGCAAAGCTTGTCTTTATTCACTTTAATCAGTAAGTAACATGCTCTCCCAGATGTTCCAGGGCTAAAGAGAATCTACTTTAAACTTATCAGTTGAAAATGGGTACTTTTAACTTATTTTATATGCATTAATGAGCTTCCCACTTCGTACAGTTACTAAAACCCTTGGTAAGGTCCTAATGAGAAATGTTAGCACAGGCACCAAGAATTTCAAACTGCGTTGCATTTTCTATGTAGTCTATAAAGGCTCATGGTATCATCAGACTCAAGGAGATCTGAAAATACAGAGTAGTACCTAATTGCATTCTGGTATTATAAGATACATTGCCTCTCATTTGCTTTTGTGGTACTTTTAAAAACTTGTCTATAGGGGCGCCTGGGTGGCTCAGTTGGTTAAGCGACTGCCTTCGGCTCAGGTCATGATCCCGGAGACCTGGGATCGAGCCCCACATCGGGCTCCCTGTTCGGTGGGAAGCCTGCTTCTCCCTCTTTCACTCCCCCTGCTTGTGTTCCCCCTCTGGCTCTGTTTCTCTCTGTCAAATAAATAAATAAAATCTTTACAAAAAACAAACAAACAACAACAACAACAACAAAAATTTGTCTATAAAATTTTCATGGCAGTTTCAAAGCATTAAAGTATAGGTAATGTAATAAAATGGCATCAAATGAAAAAAGTTACTGAGATTACACCAGTGGCACAACCAAAATTTAGGGCAAAGAACTAAGAATCAAAGAAAAATATTTGGGAAGATACTTTTTTAAAGGTTGCTTTACCCATCCCATAAATGAGATGTATAATGGTAGAGATGAGAGGTTATATTATGCATCAGGCTGTCCCGGTATGCAATCCTGGTGTATGTAGCTAGGAGAGGGTATAAGATTATTCTCAGACTGAGAATAGGAATCTCTGCAGGACCCTCTCCTTTTATAAGTGACATTTTGCCTTCTTAGTCAAGAACGGGCTTACATCGTATGGGGGTTCCCACTATCTCTAGGAAAGCTGGAGCAAACAGTGGTAGGTAGAAAGCTCCTAAGGGAGCTAAGCGGTCAGTGCAGGGGTTGGAGCAGGTTTGGTGTTGAGTGGAAGAGGAATAAAAAGGCTATGAAGGAGGAGTAGGGAGAGGAAAAAGAACGGAATGAAGCCATCTGGCTACCAACAGTGCTAGAAGAGAAAAAATTCACTGCTTTGCTTGTAAACTCTCTCGACCCCCTACCTGAATGGTAACCACAGGAACCACAGCATCAAATGAAATGGTTTATTTCATAGGAAGTAGAATCAGCAAACCCCAGAGCCACGGAGGTCTGTGTAGCTCCCAGATCCTACCCAAAGCCCATGTTTAGCTGCATGTACGTCAACTCAAGGGCAGCAGGGACACACTTTGGAAGATAAAGGTGAAGAGGCAGGTGAAAGTCATGATATATTAGAATTAATATTTCTCCCAGACTTTCACTTTTCTCAGTTTCCTTTAATGACTGGAAGACACTGTAACAGAGATTTCTCAAAGAAAAACCTTTGCTTTCTCAGAAGATTGCCACCACCTTCATTTTAAAGACTCACTCCAGCTGTTTAAAGCAAGGACAGAATGCACATGAATTTGAGTGTCCCATCTGTCATCTGTTGTAAATTTACTTTTCTAAGTGAATTAACCTCTTTAGCTCTCCTGCCTGGCTTTAAAAATAAAAACAATAATATCAAGCTCACAGTCCTACAAATCTCTTAGTACCAAATGTATGTAATCAACTATCTCTTGGACATCACCACTGGGAGGCTTTAGGCAGCTCCAACCACACGTTTTCCTAACAGACCCTCTCTCCCAAACCTGCTGTCCTCTCTCATTAGCTGGTGCGACCACCATCTACCAGACTTCCAAGCCAGAAGAGCAAGTCTGCTCAGATTTCGTATCACTTGATTTAGACCTTCTGCTTAATTGATGTTTCTCAAAACCACTCTTCTTGTATTCCTACTGAACCGGTCTTCATTCAGACTCTCATCACTGGTCTGGGTGAATGCAACCACAATCACTTCCTAATTGACTATCCTCACTCCAGTGTTGGATTCTCCATTACCCCTGCCCAGAGGGACAATTCTATCTTTTACCCTCATCCGTGGGAGGATTAGAAAGGCATGGACAGAGAAGCAGGTAGAGGTGATCAGATGAGGGGGGCTAGGAACAAAAATTATTAAAATCAGCATGGGGATTTGTTTTTCCTTTCAATTTAAACTCCTTTCATTCTAACAAATACCTCAAAATGAATGTCATTAGAAGTCAAGGGGAAAAAACAAAAAACAAAAAACTTTCTTCATCCTTTCTCAAATGTGCAGCACTTTATTTGTCTGGAATCATCAAGAACAGGAGTCATTCTTTTTTTACCTGATTTTTTAAACCCGGTTGTGCATAACATTTTTCTCTATCTCACAGTTGTATGCTGGAACATAAAAGCTTGAAAAAACAAAAGCACTTTCTATTTTGCAGAGGTGGTGAAATGCAGTGTGGCTCTCTTCATTTTGTACCTGGCTGGCTGACACAGTAATCTTATAAGCAAGTATGTGATGATTCTGTTATGCACGTACTCATCTCGGTAAACTAAGTTATGAACCCACTAAAACTACCTGCCTCTGAATGCAAGTTTCAGCTTTTACAGCAAAGGCACTAGACATCGTCCGAGAATCTGTGCCCTAGAATAAGGGCCAAGGACAGAGACCTGATTTGGCCTAATTCTCTAAATAGAAGTGACTAATAATAGGTGGTTTCTCAGTTCAGCAAGGAATGAGTGGATCCCATACCAGTGAGTATCTGAAATACTACAGACCTGGTTCCTAAAATAGACTCATACAACTTTGGGTCTAGAAAACACATCAGAAAAGCAACTTCGTTGTTTTAATAGAACATGCTGAAATTCAAAAAGCTGGAAAATCCTGCACTGAGCTAAGACGGGGTAGATCTGAGCCTAGAACACTGGTCTCCTTATATACAACACCCATCTGCTTCAGCCACAAATAACAGATACTGAGAGGTCAATCCCTCATCTAAGTCATGACAGGTACTAAGAGTTCTCAGTACCACTCTAGAGAGACTCCAAGCACACTTGTACCACAGAACGATACTCCCAAGTGTATCTGCTCTCAAACAAAATCCTATGTCCAGTGTCAAAGGCAGAAATTCTGCAGGTCACCAGTCCCAAACAGAAGCATGATCATAAAACCAATACCCCTGAAGTCATATCCTCAGTACAGTGAAGGAATAGCACTGCCTCTTCCCTATGGTACTTCGATTCCTCCACTTCAGAGGCCAGTTGTCCTATGAGCTACAGATCCTTGACATGGAGTTACTCATTCATAGGGCCATCCACTGACTCATTCAGGTGTCTTACCAGCATCATCGTGGATCCTGCAGAAAACCCAATAGAGGCAGTTGCCTCTTTGTGGGACTTTCATTATAACAAATCTTTTATGATTTGCCTGCTGCTGGTCTCCAAGCTCTACTGAAGGCTTAAAAAAAAATGCACTGACAAATTAAAAACTGGTCATATAGGAAAAGACTAGAAAAACTAGAAAGCTACTTTTTCCTGAAAAATCAATGACATAAAGCATATGAACATAAATTCCCTCTAAAAACAATAGATATTTTCTTAATCACCTGAACATAAAACCTTTAAAAGAAAATTAAGTTAAAGGAGAACAAGTGCTTTAGGTACAGCATACAGCATATTTAACAGAGGATAATGAGAAACTGAAGTAAAATATAAAATTATAGGTTCCTGCTCTTCTCTAAATCAGATCCCTGGCTTGCAAATGTCTTAGCTACCGTGTTTCACATCTCCTCTTCCTTGCATATTCCATGTTTTAATTAAACAGACAATCTATTTCTCTGAGCTTTATTTCTTACCATCTAATTTCTCAAATCCCTGAAATCTGGTCACTTTTTCATTGATACATGGATCCAGTAAAGTTGCCAAATCCAAGATCCCTGTTTAGTTCTTAAGAGCTTTGTGGTTTTTGTCAAATGTTACACTTTCGAATGTGCCCTTATTTCTAAACTCACTTTCGTCAGTTTCTCTTGCTAGTCAGTAATCCATCCAGACCACCTGCTCTGGATACCTCTCCCTTTTTCCCTTCCCTTTTTCCCTTCCCTTTTTAATTTAGGAAGTAGATCCCATATTCTTCCAAAAAAAAAAATTTCAATGTCTTACAAGGTAAACATAAACTGGAGTAAGTTGGAATAAAACAGTTTTAATCACACTCATGAAGCAAAATGCAAGTAGGTATTATCCTTTGTTTGAAGTAAATGGCAATCTGGGTTGGGCACAGAGCTGAGCTTTGCCTTCTCTGCCAGGTGAAACACAAAGAGGGACATGTTGAACAGCATTCTTTTCATTATCTGACAAACAAAGTGCACACACTTGTCTCTGTAGTCTGTGCTACTTCCTGGAACAAAACTCAAGCAGGAATTTATAACATGAAACCCCATAGAAAACACACCAAGTAACACATCACTTCAATTATGTGATTATAAAATTATGTGATGACAAGAACTCCACTCAGCCCACCCTTCGTAAAAACAGTAAGCTTAAAGTTAACGTAAAATTTAATGAAAGCATTTGGGAGGGAAGGTGCACAAGGCACCCAGAGCCTCGCATTCTCAGGATTTAAACTAAGACAGAAGGTAATTTTAAAGACTGAAGTAGGAAACACGTCTGTTAGATTCTCTAAAATATCAGATTCATTAAGTACGTTGGCTGAGGCAAAATCATTGTCAGCTCATGATTAAACACTCACAAAAACTGCCGTGTAAATATTCTGAGTTGTCAGTTAATACAAAACCTCCTTGCTTTAGTTATTACTTAAGACTTGTCATTTTGTCACAATCACATCTGTTGCCATCACAAAAAAGTAGTCCTTCAACAGTAGAAATGCCAGCCTAAAAACAACTGTTTTTCTTGTAATTGGCCTTGGACAGGTTCTCAGTAAAGACTCTGTCATCTGGATCTTCTAATGTAAGGAAAAGAATTTCCCTATTTTTTTTTCTTTTTCAGCCTAAATGATTTTTGTTTTCTTTTGCAATTAGTTTTTCTCAGCCATGGAAATCTGAATCTATGCTTCTTAAAGATTATGTATGCCTCCTGAATATTAAGAATAACACTAACACCAAAGATCTCATCATTCTAAGTGAGCTCAAAAAGTCACCCTTAACATAACTACCCAGACCCAGGCTATCAGTTAGATCAGTCTTGCTTAAATATTATTAAGAGTGCAACAGATTATTTCCATTTATATTTAATTGAGGCTGAGATGTTCCTTTATGCAACAACTAGTTAACAGTCTACATCTTAAGATCATTTCTGATTAAAGCCAGTACAGTGATCAATCTAGAACTAGGAGGCATTTTGTGTCTTGTATACTAAATAGAACATATACCTAGCTCTCTTACCAAAGTCCAAATGAAATGTTTGTTAAAAAGACACAGTTTGGGGAGTTTGCTTTTCCTTTTGTTCCCCCTCTTCCCCAACTTGTGCTCATTCTCTCCCCCTCTCTCAAATAAATAAAATCTTAAAAGAAAAAAAAAGTGTTGAACCATATAACTTGTCTGCATTTTGCCTTAAGATTCCATCTGCAGATATCCACTTCTGACCATAATGTAGTAATTCAAATCAACTTGCCTTCCCACCAAAACAACTGAAAAAGTAGACAATATATAAAAAAAGAGCTCTTTATAGACACTGGACTCCATATATAGACACTGGACTCCATACAAAGCAGGACTTGTGATCCCTGAGAGACAAACAAATGAGATGAGCCCCACAGTTACTCACTCCAGGTTTCTGCCTGGCAGCACTTTCTGGACGGCTGTGCGGGGAGAGGGATCCCATACAAAGCATAGTGAGGGCTCACCAGATCATGGCAAGTAGGAGTTCTAGTATCTGTACTCACTATTTTATACCAGCAGTTAAAATTTTAACTTATAATGAGATCTAGTGGGACCTTACATTCTTCAGATGATGTGCTGTGGTAAAATAATTTGAATTTAATAAGACTTTCAAATAAATGGAGGTTTAAAACTAGAAAATCTATTAGAGAAAACAGATCACTTAAAAAAATAAAGCTATTGATCAGTTTAACAGATACAGTTAGCACACAAGTGCTTCTATTACCTTTGTTACTTATTATTCTAGAATTGCAAAAATGTCTCTCTGGAATCACTGTGTTCTCTACCTGAAACTAATGTAAACATGTGTCAACAATACATCAATTAAAAAAGTGTAATAATAAGGGGATGGCTTAAAATATATATTATATATACAGAAAGTAACCACTAAAACAATGTTACAAATAATTAAAAAGTAAATATTTGTGTGATTTTAACAGCTTCATAGTATTCAATTTTTCATTGTTAATTTGTCAGTTAGACACTTCTTAAAACATAAAAAATTGATGAAACAAAATACAGCAACTTTGATTGAGTCATATATTATTTTACTTACTAAATTTTCTAAGTAAGCAGGTCTTACTTTTTTTTTTTTTAAGATTTTATTTATTTATTTGACAGAGAGAAACACAGCCTAGAGAGGGAACACAAGCAGAGGGACGGAGAGAGGGAGACACAGGCTTCCCGCTGAGCAGGAAGCCCGATGTGGGGCTGGATCCCGGGGCTCCAGGATCATGACCTGAGCTGAAGGCAGTTGCTTAACCAACTGAGCCACCCAGGCGCCCCTAGAATTAGTTTTTGGCTATCTCAGAACACAAATAACAAAGGAGAGAAAAAAGAATAAATCGAGAAAGAGACTCTTAACAATACAGAACAAACTGATGGTTAGCAGAGGGGAGGTGGTGAGGGGGTCCTGGGTGAAACGGGTGGTGGGGTTAATGAGTGCACTTATCGTGATGAGTACTGAGTAATGTTTGGAATTGTTAAATCACTAAATTTACACCTGAAATTAATATAACACCATATGTTAACTAGACTGGAATTAAAATTTAAAAACTTAAAAAAAAAAAGGAAAACAAGGTAACTAGTCTAGCAAGGGCAAAAACAAAAACAAAAGCAAACAAAACAAGAATCAAAACTTACTATGGAAAGATAAATTGGAATTTTTCCCCTGAAATAATATGACCATATACAGACTATTAACATTTCCTACTACTAATACCAGTAATTCCACTCAAGGAATCTACCCAAAGGAAATAACAGTGCTAAAGAAAAATGTGTGCTAAAAATAATTATTATAGTGGTGCCTGGGTGGCTCAGTTGTTAAGCTTCTGCCTTCGGCTCAGGTCATGATCCCAGGGTCCTGGGATCTAGCCCTGCATTGGGCTGCCTATTTGGTGGGAAGCCTGCTCCTCCCTCTCTCACTCCCTCTGCTTGTGTTCCCTCTCCAGCTGTGTGTGTCTCTTTCTCTCTGTCAAATAAATAAATAAAATATTTTTAAAATAAAATAAATAAATAAAAAATAATTATAATAGTACTATTGTGAAAATAACCTAAAATCCAACAATAGAAAGATGGCATACTAAGTATAACATATTGAAATTGTAACATAGTAAATGTATTTATTGGTGGCTTAAACTAGTTTTCACTTCTAATGTTATCTGAAATTTTGACACCATAGCCTTGATATAAGTCCTTTTGGACTTAGGGACCAGCTGGTTAAATTTCTGCTTTTTTAGTCAAGGGCAATGATGTCTCAGCTAAAAACTGACCACTGAAGTCAGTCTATCTGAAAGGGAGCTTACCTTCCATTTTAAGGTCAGGGGATACTGCAATTACGGAACTGTTGTTAAGGAACTTAACTACAGTTAAGGAACTCCTTTAGCACTAGGGCTCCTACCTGTTCTCACCTTCTCTCAGCCTGAGACTGAATCTCCAAACCTCCACAAAGCTGTAAAGAAATGCTCACATTGTGCATATGGGGGTGCTCCTAGATGCAGGAGCCTAAACCACCCAGCAAGCACTACAAACCCCGTTTTGACCCCCCCCCAAAAACAAACAAAAACAAAATATCTGTTTAAAGTGCAAGTCTTTTCCAAACAAAAGTGATTTCAGCTCCTCTGGCATTTGGTTCTCCGGTCCTGTAGTGCCCAGTCTTTCTACATATTCCTCCTGGGGCTGTGGCATTCCCTGCAGGTAGACATAGTAGACATTAAGTCCTCAGGAAGAGTCACTAACTAGTGTATTACTTTTGGACAACAGCCAATTTAAGATTGACACATTAGAAGAAGACGCAATGCCATTGAATGCGGGGTATAAATGATCAGAAACACAGATATCACACAGTCCTAATCATATAAAAAAAAAAGGTCAAGAAATCATTGTGTTGTGATAGCCTCATGCCTAAAATAGATTTACCTAAAAATGATTTGGGTTTTACAGTCCAGACAGACATGGTTTTCAGATCCAGCAACTGGTCCAACATTTTCCTTTATTGAGATTCATAGATTACATACTAAATTACTAAACAGAACCTTCTCAAGCTTTACAGTAGTTTTTACTGCACGTGTACAACTGCACAGCACTAATGAGAAATTCAAGCTCCACAAGACACACATCTTGTATAAGAAGGCAGTAACCCTACAATCCAGTGATTCACTCATGCTACCCTGGTAGCTTCCAATAAAATACATAACATTTACAAATGATTTAATTCTCTGGCATTTGGAAATATTACTGTTGATTATGATTTTCTCAATGTGCACAATCCACTTTTGTTCCGCATTTATTAGCACAATATTAGACTAGATGATCAACACTGTCCTCATTCTTGAATTGCTTACCATCTTGTAGAAAGTAACTGCTTACACTTTGATGTTGAAATAAACACTTCATACAAAAATATCTTGCAAGTATTGAGGTAATGAGAAATGCTTAAGTTCAACCAGCTCACCTTTTTTCTATGCTATTAACTTAATATGTATACAGTGTTTGAAATTTTTAGGGCTCTTGATAAGGTCTTTATCTTTGCATACAGGCTAGCAAAATGCCAAATCTATTCACAAAAACTGGATCACAAAGGAATTATTTATCTTTGACTTTTTTCCTTTAAAATTTCAGGTGTACAGCATTGAGTTAATCAGACTCCTTTCTATCTAACCTGCTCTCATCTTTGCAAACTCTTCTCCTCCCTTATTTTTAATGCATTTATCCCCCTTTCATCCCGATCTCCAACCTCATTCTTTACCTTGGATACCCACTCTAATATAACTAATTCACATCCTTATATGTATACGTCTTTTGAAATAAATAGTATCCTTGTGTGTAACACTTAATTTACATGAGTTATATTGTAATATGAATTTTAGCAGTTATTTTTTTTCCCACCCAACACTGCACTTTTAAAACATAGCCATGCATTGGGTCTAGTTCATCCTCATATCTTTCTGATATAACTATGTCAACTTCCATCATGTGCATTCACATTTTTGTTATTCACGCCCCTAGTGAGTAGTCTACACTGCCTCCAAATTTGGTCCTACAGGCAGTGCTGTAGTGAACATCTTTCTACATGTCCCCTCATGGACCGGTGAAAACTTTTCATGGACTTTTCATTATGATTTTCTCAATGTGCACAATCATGGAATAGGAATGCCAGAGTCAGGTATAAATACATTAATTTTTCTAATTGCTGCCAGATTGCTCTTTAGAATGATGTCAACCATTTATCATCTTACACGGGGTATGAAACATCCCATTTCCTCCCATTGTCTCAAACATCTGATATTATTGAACTTGTATTTTTTGTGACTCCAATGGGAATAAAGAAAACTACATTGTTAGGAATTAACTTCTCTGAAATGTGAGGTTCAAGTAAAGTTAACATTTCTTCACATACTTAATTATCCGGGTTTCCCTGTCAACAATGTTCAAGTGTGAGGCTTGTCCACTAAGTGGCCTCCTGAGTGAGTCCAACACAAAAGAACATGCTGGCCAACACTTACCTCCCACATTTCACCTTTCAAGGTCAACAGGAGGCTCTATGTGTTCACCGCACCATTCTTCCCCTAGACCTCTCCATCCCTTGGTGTGTCTATCCTAAACCTTATCTTTCAATGTGTCCCCCTTTAAATCATCCCTGATGCCTTCAGAAGACACTATATGTCATACATATCTCTCTCTCATGTAAAAGCTGGTATTTCTCCCTAGTGCTTGAATCTCAGTATTTGGAGAAGGTGTGGGTGTTTTCTCTGGCTCTTGTTCCAGGCCATTCTCTCCCTCTCCTCCCTAAAAATCTGTGACTCCCATGTTGTCACAGTGCATCACATATCACTGCTCACGACTGCTGTCCTCTGCTTGTGTCTGTTCTCCTTTTCACTCCCAGAGACATTGAGCTAGCACCCTCTCCCCTGAAACATCCATCAGGTCTTTCCCCATTTCCCCTCACAATGGGCCCTGCTTTCTACTTTACCAAGAAAATGGAACTACTCAAACCTCCGTCACCCTTTTTCACAGCACATAGGAGCACATACTTACCTTCACAAGGGTTAAGTGGATCAGTTCTTCAAGCTCATGTCAAAGGTCAGGGCCTTCAGTGTGCACTAGACCTCACCTGTTCTCACCTGCTCCCAGCCCTTTCTCTAGCAATTTTTCTCCCTGTCACTTGTATTAGCAATCTTCTCCACTTTGCTGGATCATTCCTAAGCATACAGTTATACTATGATCTCTCTGATGTTAAATTGATCTTAAAAAAAAAAAGAAAAAGAAAAAGAAAAACAACCCACCTTCTCCATTGCTTTTCTCTCTAGCTACTGAGTTTTCTGTATTTGCAATCTAATTCATCTCCCTCCAATTTCTCTTAACCCAGGCCAAGCAGATTATCCTACCATCACCCTAAGTCTTCTCTTGTCAAGGTCACAATGGCCCCTATGTTGCCAAATTTAATGGTCAATTTTCAATCCTTATTTATCAGCAACATTTTGCACAAACACTCTTCCTAAAATGATTTCCTCCAGTTGGATTCCAGGACACCATTCTCCTGGTTTCTCACTTACCACAATATTCCTTTTCAGTTTTTTAGCTTAGTCTTTTCCTAACACCTCTGAATCACTGTAGTTACTTAACTTCTCTGAGTGTTGTTTGTCATTTTTCTTGCATAGTTACCATGAGGATTCACTGAAACACCATATCAAGAACCAAATATGAAGTTTGAAATATAGACCTTCAAAGAATGATCACTTTTACCATTAGCAGTAGCAAACAGGATATCATGGGACCATTAGAATTCCCAGGTAAGGAATAATTAAAAAAAAAAAAAAAAGATGCCTACAGTAATTCCTAGCCAGCTTTCCCTAGGAGTACATAAAAAAATAAAAGGTCACAACTTTAACCTTTAAAAGAAAGAAAGATATATTTTATTTCTTGTGATGAGAAGTCTTCATTGTAACTCTTAAATATAATCAGGAAACTAAAATGAAGAATGTTACTTTAAAGGAGTTTGTAAAAACACATTTTAGAAACATGGGTTAACTTTTTTTGTTTAAATAAATTGTCAAAAATAAATAAATAAATGCTAACAAACAAAAACAAATGCACCATCATTCTACTATACCAATATGCAAACCAACAATTATTAAGGGCAATGATATATCATTTTTTTAAGCTTACAGTGCCATTAAGAAATTTAAAGAGTTTGGATTAGGAAAAAATTATGTTACTAGGAAAACGTCATTAATCACAAGGGAGTAGCATATGCTGCAGTAATAAACAACCCCAACAGGTTACAACACAGAGCGTGGGGTCTTTTCCTCACCTGCATCACATCTTATCACACATGGGGGCTCTGCCTTGTGCTGTCTTCTTTAACATCTAGGCTGAGAGACCAGCCATTATCTGGAACAGCACCTATCACTCTTAATGGGAGAAAGATGTAGCAAGGAACACACATCTCTTAAAGCTGTCCTCTGGAGTGACACACATCACTTTCTTCACATGTTAAAGGCTAAAGCAAATCGCCTGACTACACCTAACTGTAATTGGGTACAGTCATGCAAGCCTTCCCCATGCGTGAAAGAGGAGAACAAGCTTGAGATTTGTAACAGCCCTGAGAGCTACCACCATTGAATTCAATATTCAGAACTCAGTACCTAGTTCTTTGACTCTGGGTAGAAAGAACCTCTTAACCCCAAATAGTCCTTATCAAGCAGGCAGGTAAGAACCTTCTCTAGAATTGTAAAATGTATAATACTTTCACAGTAGCAAATCTGAACTTAAATCTGCAAAAGAAAAAAGGTTCCTTTAAGGTAGCAAGACTTGTTGATACAAGTACTAAAGTAGGAATTCGTATTTCTGTCTAGGCTTTACAGCTGATATCTTCTGTGGCCTAAGGCAAGTTGTTTAATAACACCATCCTTCAAGAAAATAAGGAGATGTGATGACTGACTGACAGCAAAACAATTCTGAGCAGAGTAAGGAGGTGGTTGAGATTAATAGTGAAATCTTCCCATCAGATGGAAGCCTGAACTGCACAGTGAATGGCACTGAAGAAGAAAAACACTGACATGCAAAGTGCTTCAAATCCTACGTGACAGGCTGTCTATACCGTAAAGAGTTATTATATACGAGTATGTCATATTCCCTCCTGTTTCACACTGATGGAAAAAGGAAACTCACAAGCTCAAATCTGGCTCTGAATTTTCCCTGTAGTCATAGAGGCATTATCAGGAGGTAGCTACATAATATTATATTTATCATATATCCCAATGTGAATGTCTGCATTGCCTTGTGAAAAGACCCAAGAAGAGGGAGAAATAATTTCTATAAAGACAAACTATTTCCAGCACCAGGTTGCAAACAATGGCATGCAGACACTGTTAGTAGTAACTTGTGATGCTCTAAGTGATCACAACTCAAACAGCGCCAGATCAAAATACTTGAATAATTATGCATTTTTTTAAACAGCTTTCAAAACGCAGGTGTTATGAAGCATGACACACATAGATTGTAAAATTTATTTTTCCTATTTGGTTTCTTTTTTCAGATAACATAGTTATAAGCATTTTCTAAATGTAATAATTCAAACATAGAAACATATAGGACATTCATCTGATCCTCACAGATGGTGGTAACCTCCAGTAAGTTCGATTAGCCTCATTTTATTTATATAATGCATACATAAACACACAACAGAACAAATGCAAGTCTATATAGTAAAGTATAATTTAATGTTTTCCCATCACAATATGGCTTGCAGACATTTCCATGCGAATACATACAGCTTTATCCTATCTTTGAATTGGCTGCATAAATACAGGCATATGTTACTTGACACTTCCATGGACAGTTATGTGGGCCATTTCCAAATTTGTATTGTTAAAGGTATGGTGCAATCTTTTACAAATATATCTGTAAAGTAGAATTTTAGTAATGGACTTGCTGGGTCAGTGACATGCTTCTTTAAACTTTTAATAGATATGGTAGGACTGCCTTTCCATTAGATTCCTCCATTTTAACACTCTGACCAGTGTGCAGGAGTGCCTGCTCGCCCTACAATGTCAATAGCCTGTGCCAAGCTAACGTATGAAAGCCAATTCATTTGTAAATTGTTTTTTCCTGATTAATGATATGTAAGCTAGCACATTTTCATTGCATTATTATACTTCAGTGAACTGAACTTCATCTTTGGAGATACTTTTCATCTGTGCAACTTGCATTTTTCTTACTATTCATAGAAACAGTTTAGCTATTCTAGATAACAACCTGTTGTCTGTTGAATATGTTGTAAATATTTTTCCATTATAACGCAAGTTTTTTTTTTTTTTAACTTTATATTCAGGGCATTTTGTTACACAGAAGTTTAAATCTTTACATAACCAACTCTGTAGTCTTTGTGTCTTGCTTAGAAAGACCTTCCTTCCCTAAATTAATCTGATTATTATCTCATTCTTTCTTCAAATCCTGTCTTTTAAAGCCAGGCTGATTAAGGTATTATTCACAGGTAATAAAATTCATTTTATTCTTAATGCACAAGTTTTGACAAATGCTTGAAGTCATGATACAACAACTACAATCAAGATATGGACCAGTTTCATCTCCTAAAGAAATGCCCTTATGTTCCTTTTGTCAACTCTTGGCCCAATACCCAGACTCTGACAACTACTCATGTTCTTCCTGTTCCTATAGTTTTACCCCTTGCATAAAAATCATATGGAATTTTATGCTCTGTAGACTTTTGAGTCTAGTACTTTCACTTAGCATAATATACTTGAGAATCACCTCAGGTAGTTGCAGGCATCAGTCTCTGGTCCCTTTGGCCTGCCATGTGGTATTCCATCATATGGCTATACCACATCTTACTGTAACCCTTTACTAGTCGAAGGACATTTGGGTACCTTTCAATTTGGGTGATAACAAAAACACAAGGAATATTCACTACAAGATTTCTGGATCAACACAAGTTTTTATTTGTCTTAGATAAATTCCTAGGAGTGGAAACGTTAAATTATATGGTAAACCATGTGTAACTTTAGAAGAAATTCCTACACTCTTTTCCAAAGGGGTTGTACCATGTTTGCCTTCTCACCAGGAGCATAGGATAGTTCCAGTTTCTTTGCATCCTCCTCAACACTTGGTATTATTGGGTTTCAGCTGTTTTGTTACTTAAACCATTCCAATAAGTGTGTGGTGATAGAACACAGCAGACTTAAATTTATGTTTCCCCTCTGACTAATGACATTAAGCATCTTTTCATGTGTTCGCCATTCTTCTATTTTCTTGGGTAAAGTAACTGTTCAAATCTTGTGCCCATTCTTTAGGAGGTGGATTTCTTATTATTGTGTTTTGGAAATTATTTATATAGTCTAAATGCAACTTCTTTATCAGAGATGTTCTTCCAGTCTGTGGCTTGTCTTTGTACTCTATAAACACTAGCTATAAATGACCAGATTCTTAATTTTGATGAAGTCCAGATGATCAATTTGTTCTTTTAAGAGTTATGTTACTAAAAACTCTTCTTATCTCAGATATCTTTGCTTAACCCAGGATCATAAAGATTCTCATATTTTATTCTAGAAGTTTTATAGTTCAGGTTTTATATTTAGGTCTATGATCTATTTTGAGTTATGAATGGTATGCTAGGACTGCCATAACAAAATACCACCGACTGAGCAGCTTAAACAACAAAAATTTATGTTCTCATGGTTCTGGAGGCTGGAAGTTCAACACCAAGTCAGCACCAGGTTTTGTTTCTTCTGAGACCTTGATCTTTACCATGCAGAAAGCCTTTCCTCTATGAGCAGGATTCCCTGGTTTCTCTCTGTATACAAGTTCTTTTTACAAGGACCCCAGTCAGATTGGATTAGGGCCTACCCTAATGGCTTCAATATAAGGGAACCATCTCTCTTAAGGCCCACACTCCAGGTACAGTTGAATCCTGAAGTTCTGGGATTAGACTTTAACATCTGAATTGGGGTTGAGCGCTGTGACACAACTCGGTCCATACCATGAATCAAAAATCACTTTTTGTATGTGGAGATCCAATTGTTCCAGCACTGATTGCCGAAAACACTGTTCTTTCTCTTTAATGGTGAATCTGTTCTCCTTCCATTCGAGAAGCGAAGTAGTACTGGTATCTGACTCCTTGACCAGGTCTTTTTCTCTTCTTAAATTTCTGGCTGTTAGTGGCCCTGAAACCTCATTTGAGTTTCATTCTTGAATTTCTTTATGGATTCAAGAAAAGTGATTTTTTTTTTAAGATTTTATTTATTTGACAGAGAGAAACACAGCCAGAGAAGGAACACAAGCAGGGGGAGTGAGAGAGGGAGAAGCAGGCTTCCCGCCGAACAGGGAGTCCCATGTAGGGCTCGATCCCGGGTCTCCAGGACCTGAGCCGAAGGCAGTTGCTTAACCAACTGAGCCACCCAGGCGCCAAGTGATTATTTTTTAAATATTTTTCTTTTTATTGTTAGGATGGGAGAGACTCTCCTTTCAAAATTCTATAATGCTATTTTAATTTTTCTATGATTTACTCGTCAAATTCAGATTTTCTTTTCGGTCTCTCAGTAAAGGTTCATATTTTTTCATAAAATCCTTTCACTTTATAGGATTTATCTCTTGGCATTTAGATTTTTAATTTGTTATTTTGCTGCTTTGAACAGTCATTTACTTCAGTATGTTTTACACTGTTATCACTGGTGCATAAAATGATTTTGTAAATTGATTGGCAAACTTACTGAAACTTAAAAATGAAATCCAAGAATTAACCAGTTGATTCTCTTGAATTTTTGAGCCCATTTATTTTTGGGTTTGTAGCTCCTAGAACTAACCTATTACCAGAGCAATATATTCTCCTGTGCTTGAACTATAGTTTCATCTTATTTTTGTCCATAGATCAGACTCCATTTTCCCTTTCAGAAATTTGCATGTGTATGATACACTACTGTTGTTATGTGCTTATATACAACTTTTTCAGTCTTTGTAATTTCATGAAATATACTTGGCAACTTGAGCTCCACCCCTGCTTGCTGTCAGATGGCCCCTCCCCTGACTTGACCCTGGTTCCTGAGTAAACCTCGATAGCAAATCAGGTATATTTTGGAAAACAACACATACAAGTTTCAGAAAATTAAATATTTTAAATATACTAGGCAAATTCAGCCTTTAATAGCTTCTTGCAAACGGTAATTAGTTGCCAAGTACAAACTCAAAATTACTAAGAAAAATAAAATACACATAGCATCCTTTCTATATTATTCTCATTAGGTTTTAGAATCAGGGTAACTCTCAGCTCATTCATTGAGTCTGAAAGGCTTCTAACTTGTTCATTTCTAGAAAAATGTATCGAATATGGAAATTATATGGTCTTTGTGCATTGCTAGACCTTTCCAGGAAAATTCATTTGCATTAGTGCCAATAATAGTAACAGATTTCAATCACTATTGTAAGTTTTTCAATAGCATTGGTCTATCCCAATGTTTTGGCTGTATTTTAGTTAATGCAACTGAAAAACTTATTTAATCTAGGTTTTCACATTACTTTTATAAGGCTTTCATGAAATTCTTTTCTATTTTAATTGCTTTAATTTCTGCAGTTATTTTTCATTGCTCATGCTAACATTCTGTGAAACTTGTCAAAAGGATATCTTTTAATAATTATTTTCAAAGCATGAGGTTCTGGTTTTTAATATCTTTTGAAAGTTTTCTATCTTTTTGGTTTTTATATTTAGTCATTTCTACTTCCCTTGAGTTTATTTTGCTGTAGTAACTTCTTAAGGTTAACACATTTCATTCATTTTCATAATAAGTGTACTGAAGAAAAAACCCTCCGTACTTTCTCGTTGATGGCTTCCCACAGGTTTTAGGCTTCCTTTGTCATTTCTTTTCAAGTTATTACAGAACTGCTTTAATTAGGACCAGGACCTAGATCTCCTTCCAGTACAGATGCTACCACTGTGGTCTCAGGGTCCTCACCACCTCACCTGGGTTACCTGGAGCGTCCATGCACCCCAGCCAGGAGCACCGCTTGCCAAAGTGGCATTTGCCTCCCTCCACCTTTCCTGCTATGTCTATTTTCCTGACCCCAAAGAGAAGCTAAGCTGCCTTTTGCTCCAAGCATGTTGCAGAGGTTCTAGTATATAAAGATAGCTTGGTTTTGTTTTATTTTACTCATAGAACTCAAGAGTGCATCCACGACTATGGGACTAGCGTTACACATGGGAATGGTTTAAATTCACCCCATTCATCTGATGGCAAAGATACAGCTACATATTACACCAAGCCCATGCACTCACTTCTCTCCCTATAGGAGGAGGTTTTTAAGTAAGACCTCCAAATTCCCAAGGCAAAGAGAACCCTGACATCTACCCCATACCCCATCAGCAGTGCTCAAGTATTTCTCAATCCAAATGGATATGCAGCTCAGATAAACCAAGATCCTCCCTATAAAATATAGATGATAGTTAATCTCCTGGAAAATTAGCAAAGAAAATATGTAATAAGTAATAATCCTATTTGATAAGCATTCAGTAGAAATCTGCATAGAACAGGGACCTGATGGAGCACAAAGGAGTGATTCATTCGTGAGGCTGGCTGATGTCATAAACCAGAAGAGGCAAGTAGGAGAAGTTTATGGGCAGTAGCAGTTCCTTCCAAGTAAATTATGGCTGTGTATTCATTCTGGGACATTTACTACTTTCTCCCATAAATACAATTAATGCGCTGAATTTATTTTCAAAGCACAAAGCAGAGTTATAACTTATCTTAAAGTTTTTCAGTAGAAAAGCATATAAAACAACTTCAAAGGAAATTCTTTGGGATTGGCTTATTGAAGAATTTAACCAACATCTTCATTTTCCTTTTGGAGACTGTAGCACACATAAGAATTTCCTTTCAGGATGTGGCACATTTTCAAAAGCAATACGCAGAAACTGGATGCTCAATTACTGTTTTCTCTTAACTTTATCATTCCTGTTTTTCTCCAAAAATCTGAATTTGACTTAAATGTGGTGCTTTTACTTTTTGAAGGAGCTTGCCATGAATAAAACATGCTTACAAGTAACCGTAGGCCATCACAATTTACTTAAATTAGTTTTCAATTATTTAGAAATACACAGTGAAAAGGCAACATTCACAGTTTACCTGAAGCCCATAGGAATTTTCCATGTCTTTTTAAAACTTTAGCTATCCACCAAGGTGGGTAATTTGCACTAACTATATTTCATGATCTTAAAAAAAAGAAAAAAGAAAGAAAAACCCAGTGACTTGCATTGATTGAAATGTTAAAAATATAGCGAAAGGAATTTTTTACAGATGCAATCTCCCTTTCCCAACACACACTCTCTTTGCTTTGTCTGTCCCACAATCTCAGTATTCATTCCACAATGTTCCATCGAGAAGGGGAAACATAGTGCAGGTGGGGAATGGGTCCATCAGGCAGGCAATGGAGCATGCAAGCAGGCCACAGACCAAGTACTTAAGCATCCAGACAAAACCACATGGCTGTAAATTACTGTCACTACTTTCCAAAAGTTCCCTGGATGCTGCAGGATTGCCCATGCAATCGTAATTACAAAGCAAGCTGTAGTAATCATTAAACAAACTCTGTGACTTCTGCAGTCTTAAGCAAAATGCTTGTTTTCCTATCTGATCCTCGGGAACAATACAGACTTACAAGTGGGAGGCAGCTCACAGTGGATCCCTAGGATTCAGAGAGAATTACGCCCTCTATGGGCGATCACTCTTCTCACCAACAATGACACTTGCCGTGCTCAATATTTCACAAACATGTTGAAACAAGCAAGCAGTCGAGGTCATGTCGAAGCCCATGTAATAAAACTCTTGGGGGAATTCAGCAAGAAATTCCCAAATCTGAGTCACAGTATGAAGTTTTTTCACATGGCACACCACAACAGGTGATATTTTACTTTCTTGATTTTCATGGAGCAAAGTCAGATTTGGAAGTTGGCATTGATGGATGCTTATCACGTGAGAGGGTGCAAAGCCTTCATCCATCATCTCCTCTTAATGCTCACACCAACCCCACATATAAAACAGCTCCGTGTCCTCCATTTTGCAGTGGAGGGAACTAAGGCTGAGAGGAGTGTGATGACTTAGCATTTGTCCATCACTGGTTCAGGTCAGCACGGTGACGTGACAACACCACTACCTCCAATGTCCTGTGCCAGTGACAGAAAAGCTGGGGAAGCTTTCTCTAAAGTAAATGAAGTGCCACCCAACATGCTATCCAGCTTTTTTTTTTTTTTTTTAAGACTTCACTTTAAATACGAGTCAGGGGGTGCCTGGGTAGTTCAGTTGGTTGAGCGACTGCCTTCGGCTCAGGTCATGATCCCAGAGATCCGGGATCCAGTCCCATATGGGATCCAGTCCCATATCGGGCTCCCTGCTCAGCAGGAAGCCTGCTTCTCCCTTTCTCACTCCCCCTGCTTGTGTTCTCTCTCTGGCTGTGTTTCTCTCTGTCAAATAAATAAAATCTTAAAAAAAAAAAAAAAAAAACGAGTCAGTTTGCACAGATCCAATAAAAGGACAACTGTTACCACAAACAAAAGCCAATCAATGCAACCAGTACCTGGAAGAACCCAGGTGCAGATGTTTACCCCAGGCAGAAACAAAACTGAGCTCTAAATGCGGCATTTATTTACACAGCTTTATTAAGTACCGATTTGCAAAGTGCTTTCAGACCTTGGTGAGGTGGAAACGAGTATACTGGGGCCTGCACTCTCTGAGCTGGGAGGATAGTTAGGAAGATAATGAAAATCCAGAAGAAGCAAGGCAGGGGGAAAACTACCAATGGTGTAGTTCTTTGTTTCTCAAGGAAGATAAAAGCCTCCCCTAACCTTGTTCCCACCCCACCCCTGTCCCCACTCCTCCCCCATACTCCTGCCTCCCAGGGCAGCAATTCCCAATTCATTTGGTGGAGAAACTCAAGAAGCTTGGTCTTGCAGATCCCAGTTGGAGAAATCAGTTTTGATTCTCCTGAAATATAAATGGAGTCCCTTTCAGCCCCTGCGTCAGACTTCATGCCTCGATGATGGGACTCCTCCCCCCTCACTAGCACTGTGGGCTTCAGCTCCTGCAATGCTCGACCCCCAGCAGGTCCCAGGGCGCCCTGACACACTGCTTGCTCTACCTGCACGCCCTCCGAGACTCTTCTTTTCCTGCTAGTGTTTAAAAACGCAGCTCAGGCAGCTCCAGGTTTGGCAAGACTCTAATCCCTCCAAGAGGGTTTCGGGACCTCTGTGTGATTTCATTCCTGATTTTATTCAGGACACATTTATAAACACTGAGGATTCAGCTGTGTACAAGACAGAGAGCTTCTGCCCTCAGAGAATTTAGATTACAAATAAATGGACAGGATAGTTTCAGATATGGCCGAGGACTAGGAAGAAAATAAAACACAAAGGCATATCTGCGGGTTAATAGCACGGAGGCTATATGGGAGGGTGAAGGGCAGTGGTAGTCTGCTTCACCTGGACCTCCACTCCGAGAACTGACAACCAAGCTGAGCTGGGAGCTATAGGAGACCTCCAAAACCCGAGGCAATGGAAGAGGTAGTTTCCAGGCAACCAAAACAACGAGTTGGAGTGCCATAGCACAATATTTCCCAAAGAGCACTGATTACCTCCAAGCTGCAGTCGGAATATTCTGAGGGCAAGGCCTGCATCTTATTCAACTTTGCATCACCCACATATACCTCAGGAGCGGGCAAATGCACATGCAAAAAATGTCAAATGAAAGAAGACAAAAAATATTCCTAGTCTTACAAAAAAAAAAAAAGCACATGGTGTCTTTATACATGGAACACTGAACAGCACAATGGACCAACAATACCCTGATTCTGCAAATCCAACAGCGTGGTATCCTGGTGGAACAGGTACCCTAATGGCCTCGAGTGGGCCAAGTGAGATATGCTCATCCTACGTTTATCCAATTGTGCCTACTGATGCACACTGAGGGCAGCAGAATCTTCCAGAGAGGGAAACACCTGCCTCCAGAAAACTTTCTGGAGGGAAAAGAGCAAGCCTTCCAGAAATAGCGCCTATGTTCGAATACAGCTACCAGGCTTTGGATTAGAAGGGGCTGAACCTAAGCCAGGCTGCAGACAAGGACTATGAGAGCACTGGAAAAAAAAAAACCTGCCCTAAGGGAGAGAGAAATCTGGCTCTTAGTGCCCAGCCAAGGCAGGCATGTCCAAGGGAAGTGGCGGTTTCTGGCCATGAAAACCTGTTCTCAGTCAACACCCCCATGGAACCAAGAGTAGCCTAGGAACCGAGCTCCAGGGAGCCACAGTGGCAGCTGTGCCACGGAGCCACTGGCGGTGGGGGACTGGCTTTCTGGGAGCCACGGTAAGCAAAAGATCAGTGGATTTATAGACATATGCTGGATGTCCTATAGAATCTTAGAAATTCTTGGAGACAGGAAACTGTACGAAGAGCCTATGTATATCCAATATATTTGTGGATGTTGAAAATAATGTTAAATCACCATTTTGTAAAGCAAGTTGATGAAGGCAGAAGCATTCTATATAATCTAGTTATTTCTGGACTATAAGACTAGGTATTTCTTGTGGTCTGGTTTAGTATTGTGTTGAAATTTAAAGACTCTTCATGGGGTGCCTGGGTGGCTCAGTCATCAAGCATCTGCCTTCAGCTCGGGTCATGATCCCAGAGTCCTGGGATCAAGCCACGCATGGGGCTCTCTGCTTGGTGGGAAGCCTGCGTCTCCTTCTCTCACTCCCCCTGCTGCTGTTCCCTCTCTGGCTGTGTTTTTCTCTCTGTCAAATAAATAAATAAAATCTTTTTAAAATAAATAAATAAACAGATAAAAACAAATTAAATTAAAAAAACATAAAAAAATAAACAAATAAAAATAAAGACTCTTCATGTTCATAAGCTAACATTTCTTAGATGATAAGCACGTAAAAAGATTATCTAAGGGAGTTTTCTCAAAATGTTTCCTTGAGGGGGAATGTATCCTTAGCTCTCCCTCTGCCTGTAATACCTACCCTCAATGATCCCAATGTATTTGTCCCCCCAAAGAGCTGAGATGGGATATGTGTCTCTTTTTGTAAAATCCCCATCAGATGATTATAATTGTACCTTTTCCCTACCCAAGGCTATCCATCTTCTGAATTGAACACTGCCCTAATCATTTTGTAACCAGCGGTCTCAGCCCAGGCTTTGACTAAAACCATACAGTAAGTCAGTGTTAGTCCTACTGCTAAGTCCCCAAAAAACAGATAAATTGATCACAACATTCTGGCCGCAGGTAATAAAAAACCAACAGAAAATACCTTACAATCCACAGGGTATGTCTTATTTCACATAAAAATAAATCCAAAGATAGGGCGGCTCCAAGGCAATATCATCAAGAATAAAAACTCCTTACCTTCTTCACCAATGTTATCCACAGCACATCACTTGTCCTGTTGGGCTGGGCGTCCCGTGGTTTCAAGATGGCTGTGATACCATTCAAAGTTAGAAAAGTTGTTTCTTCTTGTAAACTTCCTTTGTAAAACTATAAAGCAAACTCTTCAACAAATCCTTAGCGATACTTGCCTTAATGCCTCATTTTATCAAGAACATAGCACCCTGCGGGGCAAGGGGGCCTCTGTGATCTTCTCATTTAGAATCAGGAGGAAGCCACCCACCAGAGGTCATGTTGTAATTAAAGTAGGGTGGGGCCTGAGCACTAAAGATGTTTAAGTTCCCCCTAGGTGATCCTGATTTGTAGTTAAGGCCTATCAATCATGGTTTACCCCTGGCACGGACACGTAATGCCTCAAACACCTGCCCACACAGAGAATGTAATTGAATAAAAGCAGGGTTGTGTTAAGAAAGAGGGAGAGGAAAATGGATACTAGACGGACTACAAAATACACCACAGGTATTCTGAGTTAGTCCTTGAAAGAAGAACTGTGAGAGACATGAGTGGTTGATTTTAATTCCAAAGGATAAACAAAACAAAATAAACTTCTCCATTCAAATCAGATTTTTAAAAACATGTCTGATAACTGAAAGACAAAACATTTTAAAATGTTTTAATCTTCCTCTCCCTAAACATAAACTTTGAAATAGAAACAGGTTTGCTATCTGCTTCTGGCCAACAGTGGGCATGACCTTATGACCACCATCCCGGTGACCTCTAGGGGGAGCTCAAGTTTCCTCTCCGCTCCCCTCGAAGCCCAGGAAGGCTGTGGCGCACTGGATGGCACACTGAAGTAGGCTGAAGGGCACTGAACTTGGCATGCTCACAGTAAGGTTTAAGCTCTAGGCCTATGCAGAAGCAGTTTCTCTTCCTTTGGGAAGCTCCTAAGAATTGTGTCTGGAAAACCGTCTTTCCTACAAAATTGGAAAGAAGTCCAGGTATAGAAACTTGTGCACAATTTCTGGAGGAAAGGGACTCTCTGGTCTGTGAACTGATGTGCTTTACGTTTAGCCCGCCTTCTCTTGCCATTAAAAGTGACAAACTGATGAGAGCTAAGATCTGGGTGAGCGGTTATAAGGAATGGGCCAAAAAGGATCTCCCCAACCCACCCCTGGTTTTAGTTGTGATACTGAGGCTGCCATCAAGCTGAAAAGTCTTCATGGAGACACATAATTTAGGCCAGCTCCTTAGAGCTAAAAATTGACACTGGGGTTTGCAGCCAAAGCCACCATCCCTTACCTGGCCTTGACACCTGGGCCAATTTCTCTCTCAGGAATCACTTGTGGAAGGAACCAAGAGATCAGCGTTAAGGCATCATAATGTTTGGAATCCCAGATCCCAGTCCTTTCTGAGTTACTTCATCTCAACACAGCGCATACGATTACTTTGGTTGAAAATGAAAGGAGAAGAAAAAGAGCAATAAATTTTTAGGTTAAATAGTGGTAAAGTGTGGAAGGAGGGAGACATGATTTCATGCCCTGGATCCAGTACATACTTAACCCGTGTCCTTGGACTAGATGCTTAAAATCCTCCAAACTTCAGTTTCCTCGGCTATAGAACAAATGTTCAAATGAGGATAATTTAAATCTGTTGTTCTCAAACTGAACCATGAAAGTATCACCTAGAGGGATTAGTGAGCTACGGGTTCTGATTTCTCCACAGGTCTGATAAAAACAAAGGCCCAAGGATCAAGGTTAAAGATTTACATCTTTAACAAGTTTTTTTAGATGCTGCTGCTGCTGGTGGTCTAGAAACCAGACTTTGAGAACCAGTGATTAAGATATATAACTGAGTTACTTAGCACAATTCTTGGGAAACCGCAAACAAGCAGCAAACATGTTTTAGCTATTATTTTTAAGCTACATTTTGGACTTATTTTTAATGCAAAAAAACCAGTATGTTTCAAAGTTTTTAAAATGAAGCATCTGGGCACCTGGGTGGCTCAGTCATTAAGTATCTGCCTTTAGCTCAGGTCATGATCCCTGAGTCCCGGGATGGAGCCCCACATCAGGTTCCCTGCTCCACGGGAAGCCTGTTTTTCCCTCTCTCACTCCCCCTGCTTGTGTTCCCTTTTTTGCTCTGTTTCTCTCTGCCAAATAAATAAATAAAACTTTTAAAAATACATACATACATACCTAAAATGAAGCATCTGTTACATCATCTCTAATGTCAGCAGAGTTTGTCCCGGCATTAGCTAATTATCTCTCAAAACATAATTAAAGCTCCACATCAAGGCACGGTGAGAGGTTTTTTCTGTATGAATGCTCTCCTAAGCCAAATTGGTTTGCCAGGATGAGTAAACTGCTAAATCTATACCTAGAAAAGGCTACTTGGGGTGTCTCCTAACTGATTATTCTTGGACTATGAAATCCAAACTTTGACTAAATTGTTGGCTAACATTGGCAGTTTAGTAAGGAATTGGCTTCTTCAGTACCTACCCCACAAGATGACAGGGTATTATCTGAAGAATCCCAAGAAATTGTACAAACTGCACAAACTGGGCTGAAACGAATCATAACATCTTTGCTGTTCAACCATAACTTATGCCTGTCTTCCTCAGGGTTAAGGGAATTATTCTTCAAGATTAAGAATAAGTTCCAAATGATACTTGCACAAGCTGCAGACACTTTCACATTCAGTATGTGATCTGATCTACACAGCCTCACAGCGGTAGTTTCATCATCCCTGTAGCCATCCCCTAGACAAGGAAATGAAGCCCAGGAACACTTGTAATTGTACAAAGTCTCCTTCACTATCAGTCGCAGAACCTAGACGGGAACACACTGATCTCTAGGAGCCAAGAACTACATACAATGCACTCTCAGACAGAATGCATTCAGAATTTCAAACGTCAAACATAACATTGGGACTGTTAGAGCATTTATGTTTTCATTTGATGGTGCAGTGAAAACTGAAAAAGAAAAACTTGTCTACTATGAGGAATTGTAATATAGAGACCAAAAAAAAAAAAAATTAAAAACCCACCTAATCCTACCCACTTAAAGAGGCCCGCTGTAACATCCTAGTACACAACCCTCTAAGGTCCCTTCCCTATCACACTGTGTGCAAACCAAACCCTGATGTTTTTGAAGCTGCTGTTTTCATTTATTGGTATATTGTGATCATCTTTCCATGTTAATCAGTACACTTTTTTTTTTTAACAGCATAGTGGTCCATTGTTTGAAATCACTATAATTTGCCTAACCAAAGAGTGTTAAGTAGTTTCCAACTTTTGCTTTTTCAAAGAGCAGTCCGTTGAATATTCTTGGAGCTAAATCTTTCCCACATCCTTAGTTATGTCCTCAGGAACAACTCCCAAAAGTGGTATTAGTATGTCAAAAAGCATGCACTTTGTAAGTCTTTTACTTCGTATTGCCAAATTGACCTTGAGAAAGGTTGTATTGAATTACTTGCCATTCCTCAGCTCATGGGCATGCTACTTCCTTCTTTTTGTAGTATTACACATTACTTATTTGGCTACTGGTAGATTTCCTCTGCCAAAAGCATCTTGTGTTCTGTATTTTCACAAAGAAGCCTTAAAGACCTCAACAGAAACACCTAAAAATCTCTTTTCATGAACATGACTTGAAGATTGTAAGAAAATTGGTAGGGGTATTGCCTCAAAACACCGCCAATACCTTCCACCTCCCCAATCCTACCCATGACAGCCAACCTTTACTGTGGTCACACATTATTCTAAATCCTTTATGGATGCCAAATCAGTAATCCCTCAATACCCCTCTCAAAGGAGATACTACTATCACCCTCTTTGTACAGACAAAGACATGGAAGCCTAACTTTGCCCATGATCACAAGAGAAGTAGCAGAACTGATATTTGAACTCAGGTGGTCATTCTTTCAAGGAAGAAAAAGCAAAGAAAAATGGAGGCAAAGAAGAAGGCAGAATACAAAGAGAATCAAGAGGTGGTGTTCTACAAGGCAGAGTAGACAGCCCTGAGACTGATCAAAGAAGATGATAAAATATGAGCATGTTTTGGGACTATCACTCCTACTCAAATATAAAGGAAATTAAACCAACAGAATCCAAAGTGGAATGAGAAACACTGCTCAACTGATTTCTGAAACACCACTCATGGGTCTTGTTAGGAAGAAGCCCAGGTCTCCTGACACCCAAGACCTTCAAGTCAGAGTGAATGATTTCAGAAGCCCTGCCTGTAAACAGAGCTGTTCCATCTCTGTCTCCACCAGTTTATGGCTCAAAGTGGGCAAATTAAATCATTAAAAGTTCTGAAAGACAAAACCTATTTTCTTGACCATCATGTTGTCCAGGTCAGGAAACAGAACAAAATCAGGCATGATAATTAAAAAAGAAAAAAATCCAAAGAAGCTATTATGTCTATATCCAAATTCCTGGAGGAGACTGCCCAAAACCGCTCATTAATTCTGGTACAGAAAGAGTGTAAAATAGCCTAAACCACATGTTTGGGAACTTGACTGCATTTCAGAAGAGTAGTGCTACTTGAAAGAAAATAAATAAATGTGTCCCTATGTTGATATTTTATCGAGTTGTGTACTGCTAAAGATGTGGCATAAACTCATAGTATGATTCATTAAAGCAATTTAGATAATGATCAGTCCTTTGCAAAAAAGAGCTCTTTGTCCAGAAACAGCAGACGCTGGACATCTTCCCTTTATCATGGTTTAACTCTGCTAGGCCTTACCCAGTCTCAACATACTTTTTCCCTAAAGTGCTGTTTACTACTGTCTTGTTTTTTTTGGTTGGTTGGTTTGTGTTTGGGGGCGGGGGTGGTGGTGGTGGGGGGGACTTTTTTGATCTATGCCTTCTAAATTGGAAATTATTTGTACCACTTCCTAAAACCACAATATCACAATTAGATCTGTGGAAGTTTAGTGAGCAGGGAGCAAAGTCAGGTACAGAGATAAAAATGACATTAACATTGATTTTTGTTTGTTTCATTGTTGGTTTTATCCCCAACTTGGATATGCCTCAAGTTTCCCCAGATCCCCATTTCTTCTCCCGAGGATTAACTACAGAAAGCCAAAAGGGCAACACAACTGATAGACGTGCTCGTCCTCATGGCTGCATTCTGAGGAAGAGAGAGGCAAGTGTGTATGTCTCTGCTCCCAACGAACATGCTGCATGACTCCACAGATGCATTTGGGCAAGAAGTGTTAGGTCTTCTTGTCTCTGAAGGAGGTCCTCACTCTACTTCTCCTTTTTGTTGAAACCTCATTCTTTGTCTTCAGTCTAACTCTGAAATAGCCTATTTTAAGATTCATGGTTTAATTTTCCTATCATATTTTCAAGAGCCAGTAAAACTCTGAAGCAGACAGAAAATGTAAACCAGATGTTTAAGGCTACAGGCAACAGCATACAGTAGACTCAATTTTTGCCATAATTTCTTTCTTTCTTTCTTTCTTGGAAGTAGCTACAGATAAATAACCAATTCAAACAATAGCAACGGAAATGATGGGAGACATCCTGGAATAGTGTATTCAAATGCAACATCATTCATTTCTTTCCTTTGGTTGAAGAATTATCCCAGCTGGTTTTGTCATGAAACTCTGCCCCAAAGGAGTGAATAAATAAAAGCTAAAACCTCACATAAACTCTTCTAGGATAGCTGGAAAAATGTCTTAGAATAAAAAAATACCCAAATATTGGAAACGTGCTCAAGTGTTGTGGCAAAATATTGTGTGCCCATTGTAAGCTGTCCAAAGTAATTACACTCTGTTCAGTACAAGCCCATCAGTTCCCAGGATCATATTATTTGTTGTTCTTACCAAAACCCCTAGATAAAAATGAAATACACTATGACTACTCTCTTTTCATGAAAATGTTTCCTTTCAAGACTAATCCTTCAGAGATAGTTCTACAGTTGATGAATCTAGTTCCATTCATGTTTGGCTTGGTCCAGATTATAGGCTTCTCTAGTCTCTTAGAAACCTCTACAAGTTTAGTTATAAAATACAGTAAGACTTTACTAATTCATACTCTTTGTGGGAAGACTAGTATGTTTAAGTGATGAAATTTTCGCTGAAATTTAGTTGTGTTGTCATGAGGCTATATGCATGACTATTGTTGCCCTGTCAAAGTACTGCCAAATTTCACAAGACCTATCCTTACTTATACAATTATTTATTGGGTACAGTAACATCCCTTTCTTAGATATTACTTTTTTTAAAAGACTAAAATATGTTCTCTTACCTGAGTAACATAGATAGTCTGACTTTATACATAGAAGAGTAAAAAATAAAAGTACATGATGACATGGCCTCTAAAAAGGCTAATGTATTCCCATCTACTGATGGCCCCAGTGTATTTCCAGCTGTACCCTCTTGAATGCTAGCTGCCTGGAGAACACAATTTGGAAATAAATCCTTATAATATGGTCCTCTGCCTCTTTGATGAGAAAAGTTTGCAGGGCATGCAAGTAAGGGCTTCCTATCACCAACCTCATTGTTACAGCAATTGGGAAGAGGGCTGTAACCTAAATAATCTTAGAATTCCAAAAGATAACCTTGAGAAGCAGTCAAAAGATGAAAGTGAATTTTCACAAACCAACTTTGAGCCAAAAACAGAATTTATTTTTAAGCATGTTAAAATGCCATATTATGTTGGGTACTGGACACAACAAAGATGAAGACACAATTTTCACATCTATTTTGTGAAGCTGAAGTGGCTACGGGAAACCAAGATCTTTCAGAACAAATGAAAAATAAGCCTAGTGAGGTTCTTCCAATCAGTTAGCCCAGTATCTGATCCATAACAGAGAACAAGTTACTACCAATGAGACAACCTAGAAGAGAAATCAACACTGCTAGCTCAGGTTTTTCTGCAGTTAAACACTGTGAAGATGTCTGGATAACCACATGCAGCATTCAGCTGAAAGAATTTTAAGTTGCCTCACCTTCTCTGGTTGGAGAATCTCTCAAGAGTGTTTTCTGTACAGCGCCTCTCACTTTAACAATAGGAGGCTTAAGTCCTCAGAGAATTATAGTACCATGATGCTTATCCTTAAACACAAATAAAATACCCATTTTTTATCAACAAAACCATTTGAAGAAAAATTACATACTCTTTTGAAAAAAGAAGGGCTTGAGCCATTTCTTTTTCAATGTGTTCTTGAACAAAAACAAAAAAAAAACAAGAGCCATACTAATAAATAAACCTATGGTGGGAGTAAAGAGAAACCTTCCAATGTCTTAAGAGAAAACCTGCCCTTTGAAAAAGGTCCAAGCCAGGCTCTAAAGAATCAGACTCAACTGGCTGAAGGGATACTTATTTGTGTTCTGAGATAGCCAAAAACTAATTCTAGGGGCGCCTGGGTGGCTCAGTTGGTTAAGCGACTGCCTTCGGCTCAGGTCATGATCCCGGAGACCTGGGATCGAGCCCCACATCGGGCTTCCTGCTCGGCGGGAAGCTTGCTTCTCCCTCTCTCACTCCCCCTGCTTGTGTTCCCTCTCTCACTGTGTTTCTCTCTGTCAAATAAATAAATAAAATCTTTAAAAAAAAAAACAAAAAACTAATTCTATTCTGGAAGAATTTTCTAGCTAAATAAAACTATTTCAACCTGATGCATATTATCTTTGCCCCATTACTTTAACTTCATTTTTCCTTATCACTGGCCAAAGTTCAATCACTTACTGCCTTCTGAAGAACTCAGAACATGCAACTGAGGTCCATGCTTAGAAAAGAAATTGCATGGGTAAGGAAGTCAAGAGAAAACAGAAAAAATTCTTACCATTTTGGCTTCTTCCTCATGGAACCTAATGACCTAGAAGTTATAAACCACAAACCTACATACAAGGTATAATTGGCACTACACTAAAATGTTGTTTACCTTACTAAGCATATGACCCAGAAAGATTACTGCTAAAGTCTTTAGCCCCAGAAAAATTGTTGAAAAGGGAACGAATTTAACATAAAATATATGCAACTTCTCCCCCAGGAGATACATTTTTATGAAGAAACAACAAACTGTGCTGATATAGCAAATCCTTATTTACTCAGCATTAAAAGGAAATTTGTCCCATTTCTCGTAACCAAAGGCTTTCTTTGCCATTTAAAAATATTACACATTTCTTTTTGAAACACTGATTTTACTTTGTTTTGTTTTCCTCAAAATCCTTGGCATTAACTATTCCACAGTGATATACTTACTGATGAAGTGTTTATAGCCACAGAATGTAACAGTGTTGTTTCAAGGACCTTTGTTTCTAATATTTTTATCATCCCCAAAAGGGCCAGGTTGTCATCTCTCCCTCCATATATGGACTCTCTAAGTATCTAAACAGAACCACTGTCTCTAATTTGTTACTGATCTGCTGTGATCTTAGAAACCAGATAAACAAGCTTGTTAAAAGTAAACTAAGAATAAGTAGATGCTAGGTGAGGAATTTTTTTGTTGGCAAAGACCATAATATTTTGGCTACTCAGAAGCCTTCCCAAGCTGTAACCTTTAGCTTATTGACTATTTCCCAAGTGGCAGAATGTGTTGCTTACCTTTCCTGTAAGTGAGGTGTTGGGTGGTATGTGTGTCTGTTTGTGGGTTATGTTGTTACTCAAAACAAACTTCATCATTCCAGTAATTTTTAGTCCTAAACAAACTGAGCAGGGGATCTTTCCAAGCACATACTACACATGTATTCTGACTTCAATGACCTTCTGTCACCAAACTAAATTATCTTAAGACAGAACATATGTAATGGGGAGGAGGGAATGTTCTCACACACTTAAATAAGCCAAGGTCAATGTTTGGCTTCAGGTCATATGTTGGATTGATGCGTGTAACCCTGCACAAGCTGAGAACACAAACACACTCATGCCACATGCACACTCACAGTCATGCACACACGGACCCTCAAGAGGCCTGTGGGGTTTGTTATTCTAGTAGCTAAAGTCAGTTTCATCTCCTAACCTGACTACACTCAAGATTCAATCACTCTACTTCCAACATTCTGCACACGGTTATGTTACAGAGAGGGTGCTTTTTTCTTGGATAGGATTATGAAAAGCAAAAGATTCCCAGGACTGACAAAGAGATGATGCTCTGACAGCATTTTTAATAAAAAGAAGAAAGGAAAAGGAAAGCACTGTTTTAGAAATAACAAATGTCCTTCTGAAGAAAATTCAAAATCTCACTCTAACAATCTATTCATTTTTACTCCACTCCTCAAAAATGCCTTCTTTTTCGGATTTCTGCCCCTCCTTCCTCTATTTTTAATTATTATTATTTTTTATTCCCCAACCATCAGATTATTCTGCTCTCTCCAGCCAATACCGAAAGTAATTTCAGGCAATGGCGTGATTTGAGGCTGCATCATTACTCTAGAGAAAAATGAAAAGCATTACATTGGCCATTATCATCAGGCCAAAAAGGGAGAAAGCACACTTAAATAACTGCTGAGTTAAGCCATAATCTTCATTGCCTGGACAGTTGCTGTCCAAGCAGCAATTCTCTCATTGACTTATCTTCAAACTTATATTAAAACCTTACTTTTGTTTTCATTTCTGAAGATTATATCTAATCAGTAACCATCTTGGAGCACAGAGTAAAAATAAAATGCCTCTTACATGCTGATCATTAGGTTGGGATAGATCTTCATCTATTGCAAACTACTGCTAAGTATCTCTGAGATGAGGAGGAGCCATTAAGTCTACCAGTGAGAGGATGAACTGATGGTGAAGCTCTAAAATACTTGGGAATGTTTAGCACTAACTCAGAGTTACTTATCCACATTTTAACGTTGTTGTAGATGTAAACTAGCCACATGCCCCAAGAGATATGACATCCATATGGAGACACTTCTCCTCAAGCTCCCACTTCTATTGATCACTTCCGCTAATTTAACTTAAGAGTTAGAAACTAAATATGAGGGCTTAAATTTAAAACCTGATTTTGGAGAATATCAGTTTTCCCTAATGCTTCATTCATTCATTAAACACTGATTAGTACAAAGCACACAGACTCAAGGAAATGGCACTGAAACGTCAATTCTACAGTAGGATGCAGGAATAATCCAAAAACGGATTTTTTTGTTTTGTTTTGATTTTTAGTAAAGTTTTTTTGTTTTGTTTTGATTTTTAGTAAAGATTTTACTTATTTATTTGCCAGAGAGCGTGTACAAGCACGGGGAGTGGCAGGAAAAGGGAGAAGCAGGCTTCCCTGCTGAAAAGGAGACTGACAAAGGACTAGATGCCAAGACGTTGGGATCATGACCTGAGCTAAAGGCAGACAATTAACCAACTCAGCCACCCAGGTGTCCTAAACTTGGGAAGAGTTTTAAAATAGGTGATTTACTTTTGTAACCTCCTCTTCTCACCTCATTTCCTCATTATGTTTCTTTACACTTAGCCACTCTCTTCACCAAACATTCTTAGGGTAACCTTATGTTTTACCTAAAGTTTTCTTTCAATACTTAATTTCTTTAGACCCAAATGTTACCGTACATCACCGACTGAAACTGCTTCTTCTCTTGCTGCCAATAGGCTCCTTCTTTACTTTCTATTTCTTACTTTCTCTTCTCTCCCCTTCACTATTTCTTCCCTCTGTGTCTTCCTCCTTCTTTCACTTCATTTAATCCCTTTATTTCTGATAGAGCATCATCACATAGTGGGAAATTAGTAACTATTTGTAGAAAGAAGTTGGGGCACCTGAGTGGCTCAATGGGGCACCTGGGTGGCACTCATTTAAGTGGCCAACTCTTGATTTCCACTAGATCATGATCTCAAGGTTCTGAGATTGAGCACTGCACAGGGTTCCACACTTGAGTATTTTTTTCGCTTTCCCTCTGCCCCTCCCCACACTCGCAAGTACACACGCCTTTTCTCTCTTTTCTCTCTCTCTCTCTCTCTCTCTCTCTCTCTCTCTCAAAGAAATAAATCTTAAAAATATATATATTTGTAGAAAGAAGCAAGGGAAGGAAGGAGAGCTGGAGGCAGAGAATTGACCCAAACTCAGCCTGATTTCCCAGCCCAGAGCACTTTAGTTCCTAGACTCTTTCTTCCAATTCAGCAGCAAGATATGTAGAAAATAAAAGAAATAGTATATTAAGAAAGTGAAAGTACAGGAAAATAGATTTTGAGATATTCTTTCTCTATTCTTTTTGGTTCCAAGGAAATAGAAGAGAGTCATGATTTCATGACTGAGTTTATTTTATAAGCAGAAATTTAGAACTAGAAGGGATGAGCTCGCATCTCCTTGGACTAATTAGTCCATTTGGTTTCCATTTATATGTGACCATCATTCATCACATTCTTCACTTATTGAGTTCAGATTCCTCTACTGTGACTGTATATATCCACTTTCTATTTTACAAAGAGCTGTCTTTTTACATGAGGAGAAACTAGCCACACTCCAGGCCACCTTGAAGCCCTCTATTCCAAATTTTGCTCTCTGCGGCCAGACCCCATCAGTATCCCCCAGCAAAGGCCCACCTGTGCTGCCTTGGCCTGACAATGATTGAGTGACCATTTCAACATCCAAGGCCTACTCATATTATTTTCTCCTTCCTCACTTCCCTTCCCTCAGAGTTGTTCTGAGCCAAAAAAGAAGCTGCTAATACGGCTCACCGTCTTAACATCCCTTGTGGAACTGAGGAAATCATATAGCATGTCGCAGTACTTTAGAGATAGAAATTATCAAGTTTTGAGATAATACACCTAATAATCACCACAGCTTCAGTTAAGGACATCCACTAATAGAGGCATTTTTCTCTGCTTAATCATCTTTTCTTTGCATTAGTAAGTTATTTCTGGCAGGAAACCCAAGGATTGTTATAAGCTGCTGCATTTCCCTACTTAATTTCTAAATATTTCCACCTGGACTGGATTTGTGAAGATTCAAACAAAATAGAAGCATGAAAATATCTCGCCTCTCAACAAAATATTCGGAATCTGGAATGAACTGAGCTCTGAACACAACATTAGAGAAAATGGCAGCATCAGCTCAATATTTTTAGACATGTGCTGATTCTAATCTCTGGTAAGTCCAGTTACCACAAACACTGTGGGAGCCATTCCACCAGCCTCCACAGTAGGAGTGCAACTTAAAACTGGTTTCATTGACTCTCATGTTACTCTGCTTCATCAGGGTCAGATAAAAGGCAAAATGAACTCATCACTCAACTCCAAAGAAGAATAATTTAGTTATAAGAGAGATAGTCTTGACTTATCTAAGAAATTACTGCAGGGGCGCCTGGGTGGCTCCGTTGGTTAAGCGACTGCCTTCGGCTCAGGTCAGATCCCGGAGACCTGGGATCGAGCCCCACATCAGGCTCCCTGCTCGGCGGGAAGCCTGCTTCTCCCTCTCTCATTCCCCCTGCTTGTGTTCCCTCTCTGGCTGTGTTTCTCTCTGTCAAATAAATAAAATCTTAAAAAAAAAAAAAAAGAAGAAGAAAAGAAAAGAAATTACTGCAGCCTCTCACAATTTTTTCTCCCATAGCTAATAATTCTGGGTATTCACTGGTGGTAGTATTTTCAGTGATTGCTAATGAAGAAGAGACTTCGTTTCTTACATCTTCTACTTGTGCTGCATTATAAAATGTTACTTGAGGATTGAAGTGTTTCTTAACTCCTAAAATTAGAAATCAATCTGATTCGAATAAAGAACAGTTCTGTTTAGTTCAACAGTAATTCTTTGTATTAAAACACATTTTCATTAGTGTAATAGAAACTTTGATATGAAGATAAATCAAAACAGATCTCAGTCCTTAAAACAGAAAGCATATGCAAAAGAGGATGCTATTGGGGTGCCTGGGTGGCTCAGTCATTAAGCGTTTGCCTTGGGCTCAGGTCATGATTCCAGAGTACCAGGATCGAGCGCCACATCGGGCTCCTTGCTCGATGGTAACCCTGCCTGTCCCTCACTCACTCCCCCTGCTCCTGTTCCCTCTCTAGCTGTGTTTCTCTCTGTCAAATAAATAAATACAATCTTAAAAAAAAAAAAAAAGAGGATGCTATTTACAACCACAATCTCTTACATCTCTGAACAATACTGAAGCAGTACAAGAGAAAGAAACTAGATTAAGATGGCTGACTGAACCCACTCAAAATTTGTTAGTATATATAGTTAGCTAGATATTTAAATAAATTCATATTAATATATATCCATAACATCACTGCTAAATGAGAAATAATGTCAATAGTGAGTCAGCAATGTGGATGAATCTGTGAAAAACAGAATCCAAGATAAGGTTAGTAAAGGAAACCATAGATCAAACACACGCAGGCAGGGACTGCTGCAGAGGTGAATGTGGTTCCAAGGTTATCAGACTTGTTTGCAGAGATTCATGAGAGGCCCCGGGGCAATTATTGGAAATGAGAAATTGTGCGTTAGAAGCAAATATGCTCCTTGGCTCCTCTCTCCTTCAACACTTAGGCTGAGCAAGTGGCAGCAGAAGCACATGTCCATGAAGGAAAACAGTAAGGACAGAAATGTCTCATCTAGTTTTAAACTACCAAAAGGCAAGCTATGAGTAAAACCCACACACAGCATCTCTCACCCTCCAACGGCCTTCCACACCACCCCAGACAACCTCTGGTTATCAAAATAGCCTCCACTGACAGGGGAATGGAGATTCTCAGATACAAAGATGAACAGATGATTGAAAATCACATGTGGCTAAGGAAAAACACCACCACGAAAAACAGGCACAAGCAACAAAGAACACAACGCCAGAAAATCAGAGGTACAATAACAAACAGAAGAAACTTTAAAATAAGGACAACTGGTAACTGCAAGGTAAATTGAGAAGAAAAAGAAAACCACCAGAGATCAGGAATGTTTAAAATGTTTCAAAAAGTAAAATTAACACAAGGACTAAAGGAGGGAAGGTAACAAAACTATGTTTTGTTTTTTTTTTTACTTTCCAAAGCTGGAAAGTAAACTATAAAAGAAAGGCTAAGAGAAGGATAAAATAAGAGATCAGAGAAGGTAGACACAGGAAATAAACAAGAAATTTCTAAAAATATCCCGAAGACCTAGAGAAACATGTTTTTAATTTAACATGGCCCATCAGGTCCCAAAGCAGGACGTTTGAAGAGCTGCCCCAGCCTCCCAAAGTATCACCCCTCAATTTCAGAAAAATAAAAGCCAACAAGTCAATTTTCGTTAAGGAAAGACTTCACTTTTCTTAGACATCTATACTATTCTTAGAAATCAAAAAATCATGTAGATTAGAAAAAGTTATCAAAGACTTAGATTAACAAGCTTGATTTAGTAGAGATATATAGAACACTGTCTTGAAAATACTTAAAGGAACATATATTCTAAGCTTCAAAAGAAATCAACAAAATTACATATGCTTCCTGAAGTTTTCAATCATTGTTAATTATTCAGTGCTACCCCCCTCAAAAGCAGAAACATCACCTTAAAATACAGCAATAAAACATGGAAAAGCTCAAAATATAGGTTACATAATCCTAGAGAATACGAAAACCACAATAAAAAAAAAAAAAAACTCACACTGGTCAGCTTCTCCAAAACAATGCTCTCTTTGTCACGTTTCTATTTCCTATACCAAAAGGGAATACTGCCACAAACAAAAATCCTACATAGAAACAAAATATTTTTTGATAAAACAAGCCACTTAGAACAACCAGGCTCCAATCTGGCAAGAGCAGGAATAGAATAAAAGATGATACGACTGATGAGACAGGTACAATTTATAGCCATGAACCGCCTCAAGACCACTATTCTGCACTCTTTTCCCCTACAGCAGAATTTGAGGTGGTTAGATCTTATCAATATTCCAGTTGTGCAAGTTCCTATTGCGGCCAGTGGTTATTAAAGGAGAAATTCACAGAGGCTATCTGGCAATCAACAGGGCCAGCACTCCAGCTTTTTATATTAGGTCTTCCTGGTTGGGTTTTCTTCTCTAGGATTCCTTGCAAGAAATGAGTTTTTACCTTTATAGGGCTTCTGCATTGTAGGAGACAGAACCTTGAAATTTCACACTATTGGAATGTTTTAGCAGCAGGTTCACTGATTTTAGGTCACTCTGAAGGAGAAGGAATGGGATTCACAACTGAGGCAGGTGGAAGGGGTTGCCTGCTTTCCAACTGCCCAGGGGCCTCGGCAGCTTGGCCAGAAGAGTTACAGGTGAAGCATTCTCCCTAAATTCCAGTTTGCAAAACAGTAGCCACACCTACAGAGACTGGTCAGTGAATGACATGTGGCAAAGTCATATGTCTGCACCACATGCCGACATGTAGTGATATCTTTTCTCCCAGAAGCATAGGTTAGTTGCTGACCAATTCTAAGTTGAAAATGAGAGACCGTGAACATATTGCATGGAGCGCTCGATGTGGTGCATAAACAATGAATCTTGGAACACTGAAAAAATAAAATATAAAGAAAAGGAAGCACTTTTTAAAATTCGGAATCAACTTTAGTATAGAGAATTGAAGAAGATTTATATGATATAATAAAAATATATGATTTTTTAAAATTATACTAGAAGATGGGCACACAAGGGCAATGCTATTCACAAAGGTGATTAAAAGTTGGGGGTACTCACAAAGGTCTTTTGAAATGAGTAATAAGTTTGGCCACAATAGAATGAACTCAGAAAAGTCATGTTACTGTTTTTTTTAAAGATTTTATTTATTTATTTGACAGACAGCGAGATCAGTAGGCAGTAGGCAGAGAGGCAGGCAGAGAGAGAGGAGGAAGCAGGCTCCCTGCTGAGCAAAGAGCCCGATGTGGGCCTCGATCCCAGGACCCTGAGATCATGACCTGAGCCAAAGGCAGAGGCCTTAACCCACTGAGCCACTCAGGCATGCCATGTTAGTTTTTTTAACTGTACTAACCGTTTAATGGAAAACTTAAGAATCTTCACTAATTATGAATATGCCTCAGTTTTCTAACCATAACATACATAATTCTCAGGATCAATCTGAAAAGAACCACAAGTAAAATGGAAAAATATCCGTAAATACTAATAATGACATATCATTAAGTTAAGATCCTTAAGTAAAATCACCACGGTATATTGTTCGTTTCATAGGTAAGAGTAAAATCCATTCACATAATTGATTTTTAATAGCGATTATACTTAAACATACCAGAAAATAACACTGTTTTTAAGTTAAGTAAAGTATAAAAAGAAATACTAATAAGAAAATTTGGAGACTGAAAGGGGAGATTGAATAATTATGAAAAAGTCTACAGCTAAACCCCAGTGTAAATTACCAGGACTAAACAAAATCCACATTCAAGTATTTCAACAACAATAAAATCTGTGAAAAAAAAATACATATTTCATGAGACACAAAAGGAATATAACAGATGACAGAAATGACTGACAAAATAATCAGAAAAAACAACAGAATCCAATGATTTGGTTTATTCAAACTCACATACAGCCAAAGTCTAGAAAGTCCAAATAGAGAGCACCTGGGTGTTCAGGCAACTTGATTTCAGCAGGCAACTTGATTTCAGCTCAGCTCATGATCTCTGAGTCATGGGGTCAAGATCCACGCTGGGCATGGAGCCTACTTAAGATTCTCTCTCTCCTTCTCCCATTGCCCGTCCTCCTGCTCATGCACTAAATACATACATACATGCATACATACATACATACATGCATACATACATACATACATACATACATAAAATCTGGTGTACCTGAGTGGTTCAGTCATTAAGTGTCTGCCTTCAACTGAGGTCATGATGCCAGGGTCCTGGGATTGAGCCCCACATTGGGCTCCGTGCTCAGCAGGGAGCCTGCTTCTCCCTCTCCCACTCCTGCTTATGTTCCCTCTGGCTGTTTCTCTCTCTGTCAAATAAATTTAAAAATATCTAGGAAAAATAAATAAATAAATAAATAAATAAAATCTTTAAAAAGGGAGAGAGAATGATCTTGCACTGAAAAGAAGACCCTCACGAGTAGAAATAATTTGTCATTACATGTGTAGCGCACGATGCTTCTGGAACAAGGAAAGTCTCAAGGCAGGATTCTAACAGTGCTCTACTTCCATCTTCCCATAGCCATTTAGATCTACTTTAATAATTCAGTGATACATCAGGAGCATAACACTAGGAGGCTGTTTTCCCAGCAAGAACAATTAACACCTGTTCAGTCTTGAGACTGGAGTCATTACTTGGCTCCATTTTGGGGATAGAACAAACAGGGTGGTGTGAGCACATCTCTTCTCTCCATTACATTTTCTTTCTCTGCCTCCTTCAGTAAGAAAGTAATTTTGTGGGGCACCTGGGTGGCTCAGTCAGTTAAGCATGTGCCTTTGGCTCAGGTCATGATCCCAGGGTTCTGGGATTCAGCCCTGCATTTGAGCAGGGAGCTTGCTTCTCCCTCTGCCTGCCACTTTGCCTACTTGTAATATCTCTCTCTCTCTCTCTCTCTCTCTCTCTCTCTCTCTCTGTCAAATACATAAATAAATAAAATCTTGGAAAAAAAAAGTAATTTTGTACATGGAAGGTCACCTGTGACCTTATATTAGGAAGTTAGATGATTCCACTTAACTACTTTAAACCTCCCTCCTCTCCCCATTCCCAGGATGGTGTGTTCTATGCCCCTCGGTGTGTTTTATAGTCTTTATTCTACTAACCATGTTCATCCATGTTAGAAAGTACAACACTCTTCTTGTCAGGCCTCAGCTGAGGCTCCAAGCCCAGGGTTGGCATGATAAAATTTTCTTTTAAACAGATATGAAACAGGAATGGAACAGAAGACAATTATCACAGAAAGTTGTCATCCCTGTATGCTCACAGGGGCCCAGGGCTCAATGACTTTCCCTTTACCAGGAGCTGTGCTGATTATGCCCAGGCATAGGGATGGAGAATTTGAGAAACCAAATAACTGGCCAGCTAATTGCTAAGGGCTTTTGCTTATCTGGCTGAGTCAGGGGGTTTTCCTATCTTTTGAAAGACTAAATTGGCCACAATCATGTCTGGTATCTTACTTTACTATAGGGATAAAGACTGGAAGTTAATAGCTATGAGTAAATAATTACACCAAAGGGAAAAAGCAGCAAGAAGACAGGGACAGACTGTAATCTGTGGGCCCAGTTTACACTTCCTGTTTTCACTTAAACCCATCACTGACAACAGTGAGCGGGACTAACTTAGAAAACCGGGATTTTTGGTCAAGCAAACCTTACCAAAGATTTCCTGGTTTATCCAGAAAGCTCTCGTTTTCAGGCCGAGCACCTGAGTATCAAGAATTATGAGGACTATTCTTCCTGATATCTTCTGAATGCACTGCTCTAAACACTACACAGATCAACTTTGGTGTATTTTTCTTTTATTTTGAAAGGACAACCCATTTTGAGTAGCTCCTTATGAAAATAATTCAAAATACTCTTTTTATAACTTCTTTCTTTGTGCAGGTTCAAATGATTTTTAGCAGGATTCAAACATTTACAAAGCTTTTAAAACAAGCTTTCTTTCCTTTCCAGGCAAAATGCTATTTTAATATGCAATTCTCTGATGCCACTGATGTCTTTGATAAGTGATATCATAGCAAAACCTGGGACTACTATTTAAAATTACTGTTTTCCCTATAGTTTCATGGATAGAGGAGTGTAAATAACGTTTAATCACCTCAAATGTGAACATAATTCTATAGGAATGGAAGTTTTGTCAATTTTAAGTACATTTGCCCCTTATTTTAACAGATCAGTGGCCAATACATTTCTTTCCTATAACAAGTGTGCGAAACAACAGAATGCCCTAAGTCAGGGTGCCTGAGCTGCTCAGTCAGTTAAGCATGGAACTCTTGGTTTGGGCTCAGGTCAAATCTCGCATGGTGGGATCCAGCCCCATGATCAGCTCCGCACTCTGAGTGGATGGTCCCTCTCTCTCCCCTCTGCCCCTTCCCCTCCTGGCCCTTGTGCTCACGTGTGCTCACCCATGCTCTCTCTAAATAAATCAACAAAATCTTTTATTTTAAGATTCTATTTATTATTTATATGAGATATTGAGACAGACAGTGAGAGAGAAAGAACAAGCACAAGCAGGCAGAGGGGCAGAAGGAGAGGAAAAAGCAGACTCCCCACTGAGCAAGGAGCCTGATGCGGGACTCAATCCCAAGATCTCGGGATCATGACCTGAGATGAAGGTAGAGGCTTAACGCTGTGAGCCACCCAGGTGCCCAATAAACAAAATCTTTTTAAAAAAATAAAAATAAAAAAAAAGAACACCCTAAGATCATGAATATATTAAGGAGAATTTAAAGGGGTCATTATAAGGAGAAAATTATAAATTGTTCTTACTTCTGCAAAAGCCATTTTATTTGGAAAGCATATTAACCAACTTAGCCCAATAACTGAGATGCTGATGCACTTCAGTCTTCCAGCTAAAGCAAAGGAATTATTGGTAGTGAAAGCTTTATCACAGCTTTGCAGCTTCCTGGCCTTTAAACCTCAATCTCCCACAGATTTCTGAAAGAAGTATCATTTTCATAGTTATTGGCCCATTTAAACATCACTGGATCAATCGTGATCATTGCAGCTAAGACAACCTACTCCCTCTCCTTCTCAACCTGGGAGGTTTTTGTTTTGGTTTTTTTGATGGTTGCTCTGGATATTTCTTTTGGTTGAAAAAAATCACAGTTCTTGGTAAAATCTGGATTTCTCTAGAGCCATTCTTATTGCTATGTCCTTTTGCTATTTGAATTGTTTATTACAGAACAAATTTATGTGTCAGTCTTGCTCTATCCTGGATCGTAACACTACTCTCACCTGTACTTGACAAGAGACCTGCAGTTAATTACCACGATCAAGAGGGAAAATATAGAGTCTACACCATCTCTCTATACTGATTCAACACTGGTCCTTATAATAGGAATTCACTGTCCATTGCAGATACAATTCCCTAATTTGAGCCATTATGAATGAGGAAATAAATCTCAAGAGCTCTGAAAGCTGAACCTTTTTCATAATGACCCAATGATCCAATCTTTCGTAACTTCAAGCCCTGCGGCAATCTCAATTCATAGACCATAACCATAAGCGTCACCACAGTTACCCTAATGGGACATTGAAAGTCTGGCATTATTTCTTTCAGCTGAAGCCATCACTTAGTCCAATTTTAGCCAACTGTTTCCATATTTGGTAGAGCATAATCATCTAAACCATATCTTGAGTTCTGTTTTATTATAATGGAACCTCAATACAAAATAGCATGTCATTTTAGATTTCCATAGGATTGTAAAAGAGCAGATATTCCTCTTGCTTTTCCTCCCCAAAATAATCCCCCTAAACACATAAACACAATATCCATAAGGCCAAAGAAAAAGGAATTTTATGTATGTGAATAGCTTTGATATTTTAAAAAAACAAAATCTTTTTATTACAAATTCAACTTTCCACTAAAATTTGTTTAAAAGAAGTCCTCTGAAATTCAGTAGTCATTGATCCTTAGTTCTTTCTTAGGGTCAGAAGGTTTTTTATTCAATTTAATATGGAAATTTTCTTCTTTTAGTAAAGAGAAGCACCAAATTAACTAAATTTCCAGATGTCTCACTGAATTCACTCACAGTCATTTTATGAATGTTTGGACTTGTTGGTTACCTGGTTTGGACAGCCTTCAAATGAAAGAAGGAGCAAAGTTCTCCCACTGAGAGAATGATTTTTCTCTCCCTTGTACTTCTCGGAAATAGTGCCTATAATCTTCTATTGTCCTATAACATCACATCTCATTTTGTAGCTCAACTTTTCTAAAGAAAAATGAAATGAGTGAAGAGACTATTATTTCTCATCAACCTCTCTGGAAAAGCAGACATTTAAAACTATTTCACTGAGAACATTCCTTTATTTTTTCTGTCAGATTTACTGTCTTTATACAAATTTCCTGAGCACATTATGAAGCCTTGAAGGCTTGTCTCAGATGAAACAGCTGCTCCTGGTCGAAAGGAGCCTCTTAGTCTTGAGATTTCTACCATAGCTCCTGGGCACAGTATCAGTGAGAACAGATTTCTGTCTATCTGTGGGGTTAGGCCTTCCTCCGTCCAATAGCACATAATTCTGACAAAATCCATTCCTTCTAAAGCTAAGCCTTATTTTTCAACGCCACAATCACCATCTACACTTTTTAAAATATATTTTAAGAGAAAATGTTTCTTGTACAAATGTTTGAGAAACATACATAAATACAAAAATAAAAGTCCCCAATAGCCCCCAGCCCAAAGTTGACCGCTGTGGTTTACAATCTCAGATTTATCCTTCCAGAAATAAAATGTCATCTTTTTTTTTTTTTCTTCAAAATTTATATTGCCCTATGCCACAGTTTTGGAAATTGCCTTTGTTCATTTAATGCATTTTTATTTTTGTCCATGACTTTTTAGTGACCATGTCATGTTTTACTGGACAATGGCCCATAATTCCTTTGAACTGTCCCCTCTTTTTGGACATCAAGGTTGTCTTAAATTGTTCACTATTATAGAGCAGAGGTAATGTCTCAGTTTGGAAGTTCACCAGCAAGGGAGGAAGGTTCCTGTCCCTTTGACAATATTAGGCTCTGTGACTGGTGATTAATGGAGCTTTTAGTTCTACTTGCTTATGTTCTCAATATTAGTCTTTAGTCAAAGAGGAAGAGGGAGAAGAAGTTACAGAAAGAAGGAAGGAGAATAAAGAAGAAACAACAATCATGGAGTGCTTTCCTTGTATCACATTCTGCTGAAAGTTCTCCAACACTAACTCATTTAACCTTTACAGTAAGCCTCAACTTACTACCTTCTGTTGTACAATTATTAGCCCATTTTAAAGATGGTAAATTTAAGAAAAGAGAGGTTATTAGACCCCAGGCAGTACCTGGCTTGAGTACCTTTAGACCAATAAGCTGTGTGACCTTGGAAGTTTTGCTTAACTTCTCAGAAACTTCATTTTCTCATTTATGAAATGAGGGAGATGTTCAACTCTCTTTAAACCCAAGTTTATGATTCTGAGTCTAATAGAAAGAGGTGCCAACAGTACACTGCAGGCAAGCCTCTTCACAATCCAATAGGAGAGTACGAGGCCTCTTATCGAGGACTTACAAAAGGGGACAAAAACTTGTTCTACAATAATTAGTCAGTACTTACCTTGAGGGTGTGAAAGAGATGGAGGGCGGAGAAGAAGTGTTTTGCTGGAGAGTCCTCAATGTACTATAGCAACCTCCCTAGCATACCCCTTGCCCCTCTACCTATACCCTTCCCCACTTTAGAGAGGGAAGCCCTTTCGTTTAACCTTCAGTTACATGAGAGGAGCTTCCTGGGGCAAGCCAGACTCCTCCTTTGTAATTTAAGGTTTATAGTAAAATGGTGCCTCATTTTTAACAAGTGCTAGCTGAAACCCTTTGCAGTGATGATGAAAAGGCAGTATTTGGGAAACACCAGCATTACCACCCACAGCAGTTCAAGTGTGTGTGTGTGTGTGTGTGTGTGTGTGTGTGTGTGTGTGTGTTTCCCAAAATCCAAATGTGAAGCCCACTGTGAGATGTCTGCGCGGGCACTGGCCATGGTAAGGCCATCTCAGCAGCAAGAGTCCATAGTGGTAGTGGGAGCAGGAGAAAGTTATAAGCTACTTGCATGGGAGCTTCTTACTACTCAAAGGATTTAGTCTGGGGACTCAGGAATGATCACGGATGCTCCTATAAGGCAATATTTCATCTTCAAACATCTTCCAAGGCCAGGAGAACTCAATGCCAGTTTTCCTTAGAATCGACCTTACCCCTTACCCCCCTGCTTACTAGCCTCCAACCTTGGAGGGCCAGGGCAGCCAAGTAAGTAGGGCAGGAACAGACACTAAGCAGTTAAATGAAGAAGTTGGCCACACAGTTGTCCCGCACAAGCTTGTAGGCTACAGCTGACACAAACTGAAAAAAAAAACAAAACAAAATAAAGTTTGGAATTGGGATTTTACACCGGAATGAACATGTTAATTAGTGAACTGAAGTTCTCCTAATGTACAAGTCATTGGAGGACAGTCCATTATTTGAGAGTAACAAGAAAAGTCACCAAACCTACTCAATGTTTTTTCCAACCCAGTGAGGAAAAACTAGTGGCCTGAGCAGGTTAAAAGAGGCAGATGGAGGAAAAACAAAGTTGCTTTACAGTTGTACCTTCTGGAGTTCCACTTCTTTCCACAAATAGGTTGATTCAGATGTATCAAAGGAACCCAAGACCTCCTCAGCTTGAGCATGAATATGCCTACTGCTAGTTTCAAATGGGTATCAGCATGCTCAGTGAACTGGCGGGGTAGGCCTGCTAGGCATCTCTTTGCTGGGACACTCTCGGGAAGATAAAATATCTTAAGGAAAAGGAAATATTGGCTTGACACAGTGGCAAAACACTGTGCCTCAGGGTGGAAAGGTGATTCCAATACGGTGTTTGTCAAAGTGATTTTCCTGCTGCCCTCTCTAGGCCCATGTAGTATATAAGAAGAGAATGAAGGAGAAGGCTATATAAAAGTGAAAGATTTGTCCCCAAAGATTCTTTTCCTTCTTATCCTTGCCATGACTCACCACAACTGGAGTATATTAAATTCTCAGTCATGTGACATGGTTGAGCCAACAGGATGTGGACTAAAGTTACAGTGTTTTCTGAAGTCTTAAGGGGCATCATTTGTTTCCATTCAGGACTCTTGAGCAATTACCATTTCCATAAAAGAACATTCCCCCAGTGACTACTGGACCCAAAGGAGATGATACATGGAATAATCTGAGCTCACCCTGCCAAGTGGGCCCAGGCAATTCTACCTGAATCAGCAGAGCCAGAGCCAACGCATGAACTAACTCATAAGTAAAAATTAAACGTTGATTGTTGAAAGCCACACATATTTTGGTGTTTGTTGGGGAGCACCGCTCCCGTGAAAAACAAAGCTGATCAATATAAGCAATTTCCACAAAAGCACTGCCAGATATCAGGGCACAGAACCGGAGATAGGCAGTGCTCCAGACGTCGCCTCGGATCTGGTTCTAGCTGCAACAGTATTCAGGTGGAACAGATCCAGGGATGCCCCTTTTCCAGCCTTCCAACCCCCCGCCCCACCTCTCTTCCAACCGCAGCCTTTGGAACCATCTTCTCTGCCACCCTCCGCCTCAAGGACCAGCCAACATCGTATTTGGACCTTAGCCTCTCATTGCGGATCAACCGTGAACCAGGTTCACAAAACGGTTCCACGGAGGCGAGTCCCTGCAAGGGCCTGGTCAGCAGGCATCTGCGGCCTCCACACCTACCTCTCCCTGAGCGCCATTTCTCTGGTGAAGAAACCCAGTGGGCTGAGGAGCAGCGGTACCACTGAGCTTCTCTAGAAGAGGAAGACGCAGAACCAGCGTGGGGCTGTGCCCTCTTCCAGGATGCGCAGAAGTCATCCCAAGGCCCTGTGGCCGAACCCTGGATGCCAGGGAGCCTCGCAGACGCCTGTGACTTCCAGGAGATCGGCTTCCCGGAGGGAGGAGGCGGCGCAGGTCGCAAGGAGATGGCGACCGCCTGACGACCTGCGCTGGCTGCGGCCTGGGAGGGCTGAGTAGCGTCTCTTCAGGGTGTCTACGAAAGGCTCACCTTCCCCACCCCACAGGGGCCTCCACGGCCCAGCAGCCTTTGAGGGGCCCTCGGGCACCCCTGGTGCTTGTGCTTCTGCCTTAGCCTCCCCCGCAGCCACTAGGCAGTTTTTTAACCACCCTTTTGTTCCCAAACCATGGAAACCAAAAGGAAACAATAAAGCTTTTTGCATCTGAAACCCGTGGCCAAGACCATGCTTTCCTGGGTACTTAGTGACATTAGCAATGGAAATGTGTGTATCAAGATGCTTAATAGACACACCCACCGTAGGTGAGCAAGGGGGAGGACAACTCCACAGATGCTGCACTGTGGCTCACCATGCTCTGCCAGACCAGATGCCATACACACCTTGAGATCTCCCAAACAGACATGGGGTCCCGCAATACCAGAAAGAGCCAGAAGGAAAACAACAGGTTATAAGTCCCTAGTTGCAATGGACTTCTACCAAAAGCATCAAAATCTTGGATAAAGGCAAAAGACAAATCTACTGCATTTATAAATGACCCAAGTAGTGGCAGGAAACCTGGTATTTTCAATGATGGGATAAAGATGTCAAAAGGGTGAAAACGTGGGATGAAATAAACAAAATGAAATTTATGAGGATAAATGTAAAACTTCCCATTTAGATTCAGGAAATCAGGTGGCCAAATTCAGATAAAGGAATGTGAGATTATGAGAAAAAGGTCAAGAGACATTATATTATAAGCCCATGTGATTTATAATAAAGCTAATGCAATCTTATATTGTGTTAATAAAAGTGTAATGTCCAAATGAAAGACGGGGATAGTTTTTCAGGACTGGGCACTGGATATAGTATAGTGCTTAGTGAAATTAAATTCTGTCAGCATTTATCCATCTACCCTGTGCAAGTCATTCTGCTAGATGTTGCATTTTGAGAGTGAACGGTGACAAAATGGAATGATTCCAAAATACTACAATCAGGAAGGTAAGGGGGCTGAAAGCGATAACATTACAGGAATTGTTGAAAAAGAAAAAAAGAAAAGAGGTGTATAGCCTGAGAAGAATGATTTGATAAGGAATTTAATGACAATTATTTTCAAATATATGAATTTCTATTCTTTGAAAGATTGAATAAACTTACTTTTTGAGGGGCGCGTGGGTGGCTCAGAGGGCTGAGCCTCTGCCTTCTACTCAGGTCATGATCTCAGGGTCCTGGGATGGAGCCCCACATCGGCCTCTCTGCTCAGCCGGGAGCCTGCTTCCCCTTCTTTCTCTGCCTGCCTCTCTGCCTGTTTGTGATGCCTCTGTCAAATAAATAAATAAAATCTTTTAAAAAATTATTTAAAAAAAAAACAACTTACTTTTTGAGACTCCAGAGAATAAACTCAAGGCCAACGAGAGAATGTTATAAACTTAAAATTTCATATCATATAAAGGCAACATTTACAATTAAGACTACTTAAAAAGTCAAATTGGCCCTCTCACAAAGAAGTGAGGCTTTTATTCCCAGAGGTGTAAGCAGAGGTAAAGGGGCCATGTTGTAAAGGGATTTCTGTTTAGGGTACCCTCTGTGTGTCTCTCTCCAAACTCTATTAAACCATGAAGACTTCTGTTAATTTACCACTTCCCTAGAAGTAAGGCAATCTTCATAGAATCCCTGTGCTTTGTCAACTGGAGGGGCATAGATGAGAAACAATCCAAATGAGAATTTTCCCACATTTACAAGAGCATTTAACTTGTTCATGTGATATTTTCTTAATGTGCCCCTTAGAAAAATAAGCTCAGGAACAGCCATGGTTGTGTTTGAGTATATGTGTGTGTGAGCTTTTCTTTGCTCACACACTTATAATTCTGTATAGATGGATGGTGGTTAATAGAGACAGAGAAGGAGCAAGTGGTGGTGGGGAATGAAAAAGAGACAGAGGCAAAGAGAAAAGAGGAGAGAAGAGGGGAGGAGAGGAGAGAAGAGGAGAGAGCACATGTAGTCAAGAGGGTAAAAATTATCATTTAAATATGCAAAACTAAATTCCTCATATTTTAGGAGAATGGAACAATTTTGCCCCATGTGTGTTAAAAAAGAAAGAAAGAAAGAAAGAAAGAAAGAAAGAAAGAAAGAAAGAAAGAAAGAAAGAAAAAGAAACCCTACTTCCTAAATATGAAAAGTGATGCATTCAGGCACGATCAGCCAGAAAAGTTGAACAAATAAAACTGAATTATTTAGCAAATATTTAAGAAGTTTAAGATTGAAGGTCAGGGACATGACAAAGGGTCTGGGGAAGAAAAGGGAGAGGAAACTGCTCAATGAGGACACTGGACACCATGGTCCCCTGTGAGCAAAGCTGGTTGGGTGAGCCGAGGATAGGGATGTCTGAGAGGTAATTGGAGCAGTGATGAAATAGTTATTCTTTAGTTGTTCTCTGTAAGGGTCGACCGCCCAAGAGGGCAGTCAGCTGGGAGCCTTGGAATGCCGCACCTATCAAGGGAAACTCTGAGAGACCTGTTCCATGCAAAAGCAAAGGGTTTATTCGAGCATGCTCCGGCTCACAGCCTGACCCCAAACCAGGCAGCGGCTGAGAGCCCCGAGCTTTCCCGGGGGTGACCTTATATAGAACTACATTGTCCGTTACAGCAAAGCCCGCGCATCGACAGCCAATTAGTTTAAAACACCACAGCAGGGTCTGCACGCAGGCAGCCAATCAGTTTACGACAAATCACATACCTTCACCAATCGTCTCTACAGGGGGATAGCGCGGTCTTACATCCTGGAGGGTGGGGGCCTTTACAGCAGCCTTTCATTCTCCAAAACAACAGCACAGGTCGGCTGTTCATGTAATCATGTGAGGAAAGCCCATTCGGGGGGCAAAACAACATGGGTAGTGTTGAAGGACTGTCTTAGGCATGTGGCAATAACAGAAAAGTAGTGAAAGAGAAGACAGTAATAAATTTAGATCCCACAAAGATCCCTGAAGTTTTAAGATGGAAACAGAGTTTCTCACAGGGTTTCCTGATCTCATGATGGGAATTAAGAGTAGTTTTATGTAAATCCTAATGGTCAGGGTCATCCCCACAAACTAAAGGATTCGGAATATGCCAACAAATGGCAATTGCCTTTAATGGTGAGGGAAAAAAAGCAAGAGATACCACTATCTGTAAGCAGGCTGATGAGTCTATCTGGTTGCCCCAAGCCGAGCAAGCATGGAATTGAGAAAGAAACTAAATAATCAGCATCCACTTTGAAATAGTGTGCAGGCCCACATTTATCGTTAGTTCATTGTTCATAAGAACTACAAGGAAATAAAAGAAATCCAATAAATGTCATTCATATTCTTGAGAACTTTGTTTTGCTTGGTAGGAGAGTTACAAAAAATATATAAAAATTGATGTAGGCACTATAGAAAACAGCATGAAATTTTCTCAAATAATTAAAAATGAATGACCATATGATCCAGCAATTCTACTTCTGAGTACTTATCTAAAGGAAATGAAAACACTAATTCAAATAGACAATCTGTACATCCATGTTCATTGCAGCATCACTGACAATAGCTAAGACATGGAAGCAACCAAAATGTCCATTGATAGATGAGTGGATAAAGGAAACGTCTGTGTGCTTATGTATATGTGTGTGTGTGTATGTGTGTGTGTTTGTAAATATGTGTATGTATATATGTGTATATACATATATATGAATCTATATATAACAATATTATTCAGGATTTTTTTAATGGAAACCTTGGCATTTGTAACAACATGAATGGAGCTTGAGGGCATTATGCCAACTGAAATAAGTTAGACCGAGAAGGACAAATACCTTATGAGCTCACCTATATATGGAATCTTAAACAAACAACAAACAACAATTAAAAAATGAGATCACAGATACAGAGAACACATTGGTGTGTGTCTGAGGTGGAGGATGGGAGTGGGCAAAATGGGTGAAGGGGGGTCAAAAGGTACAAACTTCTATTTATAAAATAAATGTCATGGGATGTACTATACAATATGGTGACTATAGTTAATAAAAATTGTTTTTGAAAGTTGCTAAGAGAAAAAATGTCAAAAATTCTCATTGCAAGAAAAGAAAGTGTAACTATGTAAGGTAATAGATGCTAACTAGACTTATTTTGGTGACCATTTCACAATATATACAAATATGGAATCATTATGTTGTACACAAAACTAATATAATGTTGTATACTAATGATATCTTGATAAAATGAAAAAATAAAATGCTCAAGTTAAATAAATATATAAATAAATAAATGAGTTATCTTAGAGATAAATCTATTTTTTTCCCAGTAGCTGACAGTGTGAGCAAATATTCAAAGTTATTTTGGTTGCTCCCATTTCCTGGGTATATCAATTCCCATTTCCTCCTATTGATCTGGCCCACAACTTTTTATGATGCTTGATTGGTCTTATGATGTTCACTACACTATGGCAACAGATAACATGATAACCTTTTCCTGTGTTGGAGAAGGTTACTCTGACAGACTTTTTTAAAGCCAAAGCCTCCTTTCACATTGCAACATTTGGCCATTCTCCTCTGGGTCTGGTTCTCTCTTACTCATAACCCTTATATACCATGATAAGCAATAGGCATATTATAAGACAAAGCTTGCATCTTACTATGACCTTCACCAGGTAGTTGGAGATGTTTTGGTGTTCTCATTCATAGGCTATTGTGATAAACAGCAGATGATTCATTCCCAAAAGTCTATCTGCAGCTGATGTAGGGCTAGATATCCAAGAATTATTTAGGTAAGTTTGTTAAAATATATTTTTATATGGCATCCCCTCAAAATTGCAGGTTGAAGATTTGAGTTAGGGTCTGATATTGTGATTTCTTTTACTTTCCTTCAACTTTCCAGGTTATTTTGATCTGCAGACCAACTTGGAGATCATTCATTCATATATACATATGTTGGTATATAGCACCTATCAAAAATCCCAAAAAGCCTTCTGAGGATCCAGCCTCTCCTGATGTCTTAGAACCAATGGTATTCCTTAGAATTTCTTACAAGATCAAAACTGAAATTAAATTATCTACATATAGTCTAGGAGGAAAGTTAAAGCCAAAAATTTTGAGACAAAAGGGAACAAGATATCACTGCCGACTCTGCTTAATAGATTAAAAAATTTCATGTGTCAGAGGGCTCCACAAAAGTTTAGCCTAGAAGGAAAAAGGAGAGACCTAATAGACAAGAGAAGCATGACTAGAATCCAATACCTTAAAAGGGGAACTCAGTCCACTTCCAACCAAATGTCCCATTTTAAGTCTTCCTCAACAATATATTTGAAAATATTTTACAAAATGTAACATGGTCTTCCATAAAGTCCATTTATCTCATAAGAAGAACTGAGGATGTAAGAGATTGTTTCATCCTTAAGGTCATCCAAGGAAGAAGTAGCCTGAGAAAATTTTTAACTTGGTGTTTTACAAATGGCAAACAGAGTAACTTCTGACAATGAAACATGGACTTTGGGGTTTGCCTGCCTTCCTTCCTTCCTTCCTTCCTTCCTTCCTTCCTCATTCTCTCCCTCCCTCCCTCCCACCCATTCTTCAACTATAAAAGTGATGCATACTTAACAAAGATTTAAACGATAAAGAAATATATATATAATAAGGGGTTTTTTTAATTTGCTTTAGAAGAGTATGCATAATATATTCTTATTTCTTAATAAAAAAGCAATATATACTTATATTAATAACCTTAAATATAATTATATATATTATATAATATGAAGAAATATATATATATACATATGAAATTTTTCCTTGCTCCATCTCCCCCCTCACCTTCCCTTGGAGGTAATCATGTAATATTTAGAGTCTACTTAGAATCTTTCTATATTATCTTAATTCGAGCATGAAAACAAAATACCATCGACCAGGTGCCTTAAACAATAAATATTTATTTCTCACAGTTCTGAAGGCTGGTAAGTCTGAGATCAGGATGCCAGCATGGTTGGGTTCTGGTGAGAGCTCTTCCCCTGTTTTGCAGATGGCTGCCTTCTCATTTTTCTTCACATGGCAGGGAAAACAAACTTGGGTCTCTTCTTCTTCTCATAAGGACATTAATCCCATTATGACCATCCTCAGAACATCATCTAAGTGTAATTACCTCCCAATATTATCACATTGGAGATTAATGCTTTAACAAATGAATTTTGGGGAGATATATTCAGTCTATAACACACACCTTCTATTCATTTACACATTTAAATAAGTATATATTGCTTTTTTTATTAAAAAATAAGAATATGCTTTACATACTCTTCTAAAGCAAGTTAAAAAAAAAAAACCTTAAATATAGATCATGAACACCTTTCCATGTCAGTTCTTATAGCTCTATGTCACTTTGTTAAATAACTATGTGATATTCCATAGTAGGGCTTTTCTAAAATTTGTTTAACCACTTGCCTATTGACCAACATTTAGATTGCCTTCAATTTTTGTCCATTACAAATCATTTTGCAATTAACATATATGACCTTACGAGTATGTGACAATATTTTATAAAATCGAATAGAGTCCTAGAAGAGGAATGAGGAGGTGGTGGACAGTCCTGAGACACATGCATTTAAGGTTCTGAAAGACAACTTGCCAAATGGTCCTCAGAGAGCTATCCCATTCTCATTCTTACCCATAAGCCCTTCTGTTCACATCTTTGTATCAATAATCTTTTACATTTAAAACATATAACCCACATTATGTGACATAATTAATGTAAACACTCAATAAATAGTATTTTTATGATAAAAAATTGAAATACAAACTCAACCCATAATGCATCATGCTTGTCAATATGTTGCTTTATGATTAACCACAATGGTCCTGTGTTAAATGACTTTCTGTGCATATGAGTTTTTGCTAGAATGTCACATGACATCACACTAACTACTAAAACCTGTAACTCTCAAAACTCTGGGGCATGTTTGGTAGAATAAGAACATCAAGGAAAGCTTGAGTTTACCAGTTAGGTCCCTACATTTCAGGACCACCAGCAGAGAACACAAAAGCATGAATACATTTTCATATTCCTCATATCTCACAGCCAGGGGAGGCAATATACCAAATTTATTCTGAAGGCAAAAAATGTCACTTAGTGAATAAAATTGAGAAAAAATATTAGCATGAAGGGACATCTGCTGCTGTCACAATGAAATACTGGCACATATACCATTTTAAGACAACTCCCACAACAATGAAACTAATGTACAAACAGAAGACCCAGCAACTGTTTCTATATACCTGTGTCCTTTTTAGCTCCTTGATAAAAATCCTTACCCAAATTATTCCTTTTCGTTTTTATTTAAATTCCAGTTAGGTAATATACAGTGCAATATTAATTTCAGGTGTAAAATATAGTGATTCAACACTTCTATTCAACATCCTGTGTTCATCATAAATGCACTCCTTAATCCCCATCAACTATTTAACCTATCCCTCCCCTCCCCCGCAATTCCCCTTTGGTAACCCTTAGTTTGTTCTCTATACAAGAATAAGAATAAGAATAGCAATAGGTGGAGGAAGAGGAAGAAGAAGGAGGATAATAATAATCATAATAACTATTATGATTATTATTTGGGCTTAATAAAATAAAGCTAAAGAAAGTCATAAAAAAAAAATCCTTAGCCCAGACCTACAAATCACTGGAATTGCTGCAAAAACTGCCAAAGTAACCTCTGAGAAGCAGATGGTTACGAAGGCTCCTGTCCAGATGCCAGAACCCCATATGCTAGCCAATCTGTGTTTCCAGCATGCACCATTATACTTAAAATTATATTTTTCCTCTTCCTGCCATGTTCACTCTACCATAATTAACAAGGCTCTAATACTTTTCCAGAAAACTAGAAATATCACAGCCTGTTCACCTTCCTTTTATAAATAGAAAGGTGAAAAGCAAGTGTCAGATGCCCTCCAGCTTCAACATCATCTGCAGCTCAACTCGTGGGGATCATGTTAGTGGCCTTCAGGAAGACTTTTTACAGCTTTTGATTTCAACTGTACCATTGTCCTCCAGGACCCTCCAAGCACCTCAGTATTGAGGTAGCCACTCTCTGATTCCATCTCAAGTTGACTAGCAAAAAAACACATGGAAAACCCCAATAGTTCCTGTAAAGAAATTAGTCACAGGTTTTTTGTTGTTTTCTTTTTTTCCAGAAATATGAGAGGTTGGTAACAAAACAGATTCTTCAGGACCACAATACCAGCCAGTGATACCAGTGAATACATTCCATACACTGTGATGCCAAAGCCTTTGGTGCCAACCCAGAAGTTGAACTTCTAGATGTCAAAATCAGAGCACTTTGATCAGTACCTAGAGTTACATACCACAGGGAGAATTGGAATATTTGCCAAACCCAAGTTGACCCTTTGGAGAGTTCAGAGATGCCATTGGTCAAAGGTCAGCCTTTCCAATGATCGGTTTTTCCTATTGACTTGTTTACTTGTTCCTGGACTAAACTGCCCATCCCCTCCAGCGTCTGGCACCAATGAGTATGGAAAATGTCCAAAATTCCACAAGTTGTTTATTTCTGTAATAGTCAACTTGACATATTTATACGGAGTTCCAATGTAGGGCTTTGTGGGTACCAATCATTATAAAAAGCATTCTCTCACATTTTCTATTTCCCCACTAATCTGTGTAGCATACGTGTGATATTGGAAAGGACATACCCTTAAACATTTAACCTTTTAACAAAAAAGAAACTTAAATTCCTTTTAGTGAATACTTCGGAGTTGTAACAGAGTATGTTGTTTTTATTAGTATATCTGAAGCAATGTTGGGTTTTGTTGTTGTTGTTGTTTCTTGTAGGGAGGCATGATGTTTCAGAAAGACTTAGATTACATTGCAACGTGTAAATTTGAATCAGGAATTTTAAAATGAACATTATGACATTTTAATTACATTTTAATGATTAAACCTTGGAAGTGATGCTAATTTAAGTCAAAATAACTTTTGAAGGTGTTTTTCTTGCCTGCAGCTATCTAGATACCTGACAGGAGGGAAATAGAAAAGGAGAGTAAAAAGAAAATGATGATCTAACCCTGAAAAAAAAAATGGGTTTAGGAGTTCTGCTTATTTATTCAAATTAGAGCTGATAACCATGATGGGAAGATCTAGTTACAAAAAGCAATATTTGGACATGTTTCAGCACACAGGACACTATATTTGCATTTGCTTTATGAAAAGCCAACATTAAGGATAAAAAAATTAATGATAAAGACAACAACATATACATTCACACCCTACCTCCAACTGTCACATGATCTTATGTTTAGTTCTTCTTGGACCACTAAAAAAAGAAGAAAAAAGATAAGTTTGGAAAGAGTTTCTTCATCAGAAAATTGCAACTAAACTTCAGGGAGATCACATGCAAACATTGAAATCCTAGAACATTTTGTTCTCAGCATTTCTTCTTCCAGAGGAAAGAGATGGAAACTACAGAAACATATAAATGATAAAAAAATGTTTACTTTTGAAAGCTAACAGTAATGTGTTAAAGGTAAAGCCTTCTGAAAACACTGCATTTTGAGGGACACCTGGGTGGCTCAGTTGGTTGAGCGACTGCCTTCGGCTCAGGTCATGATCCCAGAGACCCAGGATCGAGTCCCACATCGGGCTCCCTGCTCAGCGGAAGCCTGCTTCTCCCTCTCTCACTCCCCCTGCTTGTGTTCCCTCTCTCGCTGTGTTTCTCGCTATCAAATAAATAAAATCTTTAAAAAACAAAAAAAACAAAACAAACAAACAAAAAAAAAACACTGCATTTTGAGACACCTGGGTGGCTCAGTCAGTTAAACATCAACTTTCAATTTCCACTCAAGTCATGACCTTAGGATCCTGAGATGGAGCCCCAGGACAAGCCCTAAGTGGGGCTCCATGCTCACCGGGGAGTCAGCTTGAGATTCTCTCTCTCCCTCTCTCTCTGCCCTCTCCCCCTTTCCCCAACTCACTCTTGCACTCACCCTTGTGCACATTCTCTCTCAAATAAATAGATCTTGTTTTAAAAACTGCATGAAACATATTTGCTTTCTGTAAAAACTAACAAAGGGCTAAAATAAGTCCAAGTATGAATGATCTAAAACAAATTGGAATGGCTGAATATTATGCTTCTGTTGGAGACAGGTGTTTTATTTATGAAAATATTTTTCACCGATTTTGTTGTGGACTTCCTAGTGAAGTTTATAATCTTTGTGCATAAACTTAAGGCTACATCTACTCTAAAATTTTGTATTTTACAAAGCATACTGTCCATGCTTCTGGGTCTTTGTACATGTTAGTTCTTCTGTGGAGAATTTTATTCTTTATAATTCCTGTGAGACAGAAGAGTGACCAGCAATGACATTTCTCTTTCAGATAGAATGAAAGAGAATCCAGATAGTGACATAGGTATAAGATAATTTTTTTATATTATAAAGATGGTAATTCAAATCAGTAGTTTAATTATTTAATCCATAACTAGTATTTAAAAATTTGTTAATCAGGAAAATTAGTAAATGTAGACCCCTACCTCATGCCTTAATCAAAACTGGATTCCAGAGGTTCAATGGTATGAATTAAAAACAAAACTATATTATAAAAATATTAGAATAGTGTTTAGAAAAATAACTTTTATAATAAGCATGCACAATGAAAAAGTTCATGGAAAAAAGCAAATAATAAACATATGAGAAGATGACAAACTCAATCATAATCAGATAAATGTAAATTGAAATATCCGTACTAGTTATCAGTTATTATAATATCTTCTTAAATAAGTGAGGAAGTAAAAAAGTCATTCTCAAATGTTGTGTGTGAAATTCTAAGCTGGTATAAGGACTTTAAAGGGCAATTGGACAAAGACTTAAAATTCTGAATATGCATACTTATCAACCCGGAAATTTTAGTTTTGAGGAATCTATCTTAAAAAAAGTACTCACATATGTATAAAGGCTTACATACATACATACATTAATTATAATATCATTTGTTATGGCAATAAAATGAAGACAGTAAAAGCCCAACAACAGGAAGTTGGTTAAATCAATTAGAATTCAAGCATATAACAAATAATGGAACCACTGTTTAAATGAATGAAGTATATCTGTCTCTACCAAGTTGGAAAAATGTCCAAGATACACTTTTAGGCCAAAGAGAATGTTTCAGAACAATATACACTAAACTTTATATATACAAACACAAAATGTATTGTTTGTATGGTTTACAGTTACATTTATGGCTGTTATAATGACACATGTATGCTTCAACCTGCTCAGGTGCCATGCTCTTTTTGAACCTTTCTTGATCCCCTCTATGAATGTGATCTCCACCTCTTAATTTAATTTCGTACCTTATGTATACACCTATAATTCCACTACCATCACACCCTGCAGTGTCTGATCAAATAAAGATCAAAAAGGTTTTCAGTGGACATAGGGTGTTGAACTTTTAAAGATGTATGCTAATTTGCCACACCTCAAATACTGAAACCATGTTGGAGTTAAAAAAAAAAAAAAATCGGAGGCAATCTTCCAACAAATACTTGAATTCTCAAATGTTTGCCTAAACGGGCTCCAAATGTTACAAGATGTAGAGATAATGCACCACGTCCCACCCATGGTCATGGCACTCCCCACACCACAGAGAGCACACAGACTCCTGGAAGGAGAGTGGGGGAATTTCCTGTGCTAGGAAGCCTGCTCCTTGTGATGGTCTCTCATTTTTAAATATCTAATCAAGTGTGGGCATGTGGGAGCCAGAGAAAGAGAAAGAGTGTGAACCCTTTGCATGCTCCAGCAGCTCTCAGCAGGGAACAGCAGACAGTTCAAAGAGATGTTCCACAGCTATTTGCCTAACATCTGCTCCCATGAACTCAGTTGCCCGGCAAGGTTTTACTGATACTAGGATTGTGCTAGTTGCTATAAATTTGAAGAGCTGCTTGGATTGAGGAGGACTGACCAGAAAGCATGTAATATGAGAGAAAGGAAAGCAACCATGTAGAGTCAATCCAAAGTAACTATTCACATATACCTCATTTTATATCTTTAAAATAGCATCAGTCTCAGATATTAGAACATCTCAATGCTCAAACATCTCTGTAGAAGGACAGAACTAAAAGATACCAGATGTCTTTAAGATTTCCTGCAAATTTTCCTCACCCATTTCTCTGTAAAAGCCACTGATGGGCCACTCAACTCTAACAAAGATTTTCCTCCAACCTCTAACCCATTCCTAACCATCATCTCCAAATTTAAGCTCAAAATCACTAAGCTATTTAGAAGTTTCACAGAATGCAAACCGATCCAGCATAAAGTTGTATTTTGATAGATGACAGATAGATATTATATACTTATAAAACATATATCTTAGACATATGTGATTCATTTTTGCTGGTATATGAAACCCAGTTTAAAAAATAATGGCAGACAGCATCTTACAGTGATGTTATAAAATGTTAAGGTCATTTTTTTCTGATGAATTACATGGAAAAAAAATTACCAATACAAACAAACAAAAAAAACCTCTCTAGCCAAAGTGCAAACTGGAATAAGGCAAAGAAATCTTTTCTGAAAATCTCAGAGGTCTCTTCTAATGCAGTGGTTCTCAAAATATGACCCCAGATAGCAACATCAACATCACCTGGGAACTTGTTAGAGAACATTGAGGGTGGAGCCCAACAATATGGAGTTAATGAGCCCTCTAGGTGATTCTGATGCTCACTCAGATTTGATAACCACTGCACTCACGGTTATAGTTTTTTAGGCTCTAATAACCTCAGCTTGGGGTAAATTGACTATTTGTGTTTGGCTGAGTTGCCTTACTGGCCTTACTCAGTATCTAAGGGGGAGGCACTTGGCCATTATACATACATACATATATTTTTAAATGAGCAAGTATTTGAATATGAAGTGTGATGACAGTGGAATATGTAATCCAACATTTCTTTCTGATCTATAAATGCTTAAATTTGAAGTCTTCTAAAACTTTGACAATTGAATGTAGTGATTATACTTAACGGATTATTTCTATTGAAAAACTATATGGTAATTGGGCTTCTCCCACTACATTCTAATAGTCATATCTAAATGAAAATCTAGATATCTGTTCTCATTATAAATGAAAGCTATTTGTTATATGTCTCTTCCTTGACTTCAACTCTATTTCTACAACTCTTTCTTGCTGTCATAGTGAATAGATGATTATCTTTCTTGATACCCTCAAATTATTAATAGCCTTTTGTGGAGTATACATTTCATTTTTGATACAGATTAAAACCCAGAACCTTCTTATTACAGGTATGTTAGGGGAATAGCCTTCTTCCTCCTATATAGCTTAGTGTGAGTTTTTCAAGTCTCCAAATGTTCTAAACCTTGGATGAATTTTATATAAAACTATGGTATAAAGTCAATGCTCACATTTTTTTTCTCAAGTAGTTCAAAGGTTAATCAAGAAGATGAAAAACATAAAAATATACATGCATATTATTGATATTTTCCATTGAGTCTAACTAAATTCGAAATCACAAATTCCCCAGGCAACATAAATAATCTTGATTATGAAAGAAATGTTATATTCTATTAACTCCAAATAATTTAATAGAAACACCAATTATACTGTAACTTAATTGAAACTGTCAGAAGTTCGGATGATTATATAGAGAAGCAAATAAAAGCAATAAATTAACAAAACATTTTATATGCTAACTAGGGTGTTTAGGACATGATTAAAGTAATTTTATTCTTATTTCTAATTTGTCTTAAATCCCTACATTAATATTCCTAAGATGAAGGCTAAGTAATTGGACATTCCCATAGCTCTCTCTTTTTTAACTTGCTGTTCATAATGTCTCTTCAGTTTAGTCTTTTAACATAATACATATATATAATAAGCCATAAATATTACAAGCTATGGGTTAAATACTCCATTTGATTTCCATTCATATTATGTGCCTTTAAAGATTTAATTAATCGCAATTTTCATATTCAAAATCAAATAGCTCAGCAATTACAATTAAAAAATTTCTTTCAGCTGAGGCGCTTGGGTGGCTCAGTTGGTTAAGCATCTGATTCTTGATTTCAGCTCAGGTCATGATCTCAGGGTTTTAAGGTCAAGCCCTGCTTCAGGCTTCATGTGGAGCCTGCTTAAGATTCTCTCTCTCCTTCCTCTTCTCCCCCTCCCTCCCCATTCTGTCTCTCTCTCTCTCCCTGGCTCTTTAAAAAAAAAAAAAAAAAAATTCTTTCAGCTAATATCTCAATTTAAAATGTCAAGCCAGGGGCGCCTGGGTGGCTTAGTTGGTTAAGCAACTGCTTTCGGCTCAGGTCATGATCCTGGAGGCCCAGGATCGAGCCCCACATCGGGCTTCTCGCTCTCAGTCCCTCTGCTTGTGTTCCCTCTCTGGCTGTGTTTCACTCTGTCAAATAAATAAATAAAGTCTTAAAAAAAAAAAGTCAACCCAAAGGTAATATTTCTCTTTAGGGACATGTGACATTAAACTGTTTTGCATGATATGGATTACTTAGAAACTTGAATTCCTCAAGCCCTAAATGAGGAAGAAAAAAATTCTGCTACCATAAGAGTATGCATCTTAATTTTGAGGAAGGGGTGATAAATAACTTCAAAAGATAATTTAATGTCTTTATTATCAGCTTTAGTACACCTCTCCCTCTTTCTCATTCAGCCATGCCAGGGCTGGGAATTGGTGGCAGTGAAAAGGAAAAGCTGCCTTTGCGGTTTTTTTCTCCTCTTGGCTCCTCCTTGCCCGGAGCCTGACATAAGTTGTCACCAGCAGCTCAGGTAACAGACAGAAAGCCCAGCCTGTTCTGAGACCTTGCCAAGAGCAGCAATTGTACAGCACCAGTGAGTGTAGGAGTGCGCCTGGCACCTCCATGGGAGCGTTCTGAGTCCTAAGACAAACCTCTATTAATGGTGCATACTAATGATCTTTACATTTTAATTAGAAATGCTTGAGTTAAGATCACTCGCTGAAACCTTAATGAGCAAAGGAAGGCTCACCCTTTGTTCCTCGGCTTTTCAACTGCAAGCAAAAGCAATAAGCTGACCTGAATCAGGTCAGAGCAAATATCAAGGAAGCTCATTAGAAATCTGTGATTTAGTCCAAGCTAGAAATACCAGATATTTCCACTTCAAAGCCAGGAAAGCATAAGGTTAGCAAAGGGAAGAGTCCACAGAGCTCTCTCTCTCTCTGTGTTTCCTTTCACTTGCATGCGCATACATTTTTGACTTTGCCGTGTCCAATCCTTTCACTATACAAAAACCAAAAGCCACATTCTTAAATCAATGTCTAAAGGCTACATCAAGTTTGTATATTTTCCTAAGCAATCTGAAGGGTTTTGTTTGCTTTGTCTAAAAGCAGCAAGTTTATACTGAATAAACTCAGATTTATTTCTTGGCTATTTTAATAACAAAAGAAAGGTAGATTTAATACTTTGGAAAATATTTGTGGACAAGTTTCCTCTAAACTGAAGACTAATACCTTTCTTTTGGAAATGGAGACAAGATATAGGCCATATCAAAAAGATGAATTTATTGGGGAAGAAAGTTCTATGTGGCTCTGGTCTCCCCCGCCCAGTGACTTCTAAGCACTGTCATCTCCATGGAAGCTATCGAACACTTGATAATAAGTACCTCTTACCTATTCCACATCTGTATAATTTTAACCCAGATGTTGCCTCAACTTCCATTCCTCAAATATGTGGAGGAGTGCTTCCTAAAGTGAGGTTTCCAGACATCTGGTGGTCAGTCAACTGATTTTCAGATAACATGAAAGCTTTAGAAGAGAAAGCCATGGAACAATTATGTTAACAAGCATTTCATAAACTTATGATGTGAAACAATTTGATTTTCACAGAAATCTTGATACATATATAATAATCATCACCTTCTGAAAGTTGTTGTAGGCACCATAAATGTGTTTATCAATTCTTCTTGCCTCTTCTTCAGTTAAAAGAATTGTTTTTGTCTCTGCTAATGAATTATTCCACTATTTGTGTTATATTTTTTATAATCGTGAATTTACTATTTTCTATTGTAAGCATCATGCTGAGTTAATGCCCCTATTTGAAAATTAAGATCAATGACTCAAAGGGGATTCAACGATGCGTGAAAGTAATGATGACAATAATAATTTCTGTATCTCAGAAGGTCATTTAAATAAAAAGAAAATGGAACTCCACTGCAAATATAGATTATGAGTTTGTATGTATTCGAATATGTAAATCTGCTTTTGTGATGATTTTCTATAAGCAGATGAAAAGGGAAGTGAATATCTGAAAATGGATGTTTTGGGAACAGCAAACTTACTGGCTCCCAGTCGAATTATATTTTCTATTTTGAAATTTTTTTCCAAATAATGACATAAACCCACAGCAGCTTCATTTCTAAAGATAGCAAAGTGATTTCTTATGAAAACAACTTGAGTTAACACAATACAAATATTTAATAATACTTTTCAATATAAAGTTATTTTGTGATCTGGCCAAAAAGGGACTAAAACTAGAGTGGCATCATTCACAGTGGCCTTTCCCATAAGACTAGATCTTTTCATTCTAATAATGATTTAAGTCTCTTAAACCATTGATAGTCTTAAACACTTGCTCATTAAATTCATGGTTTTCTAGTTTAGATTATTGTGTTATTTACATACAATGACATTTGCCTCTACCTTTCCAGTAGTTCTTTCTACTTCTTTTTTTAATAACAAATTTATTGCTTGTACTTAGTCTTTGAGCACAGTGTTTCAAAGATATAGTAATAGCATCTTCATCTTATTCTTCACTAAGAATGCTTCAAACTTACACCACTTTCTGTGATGCTTGCTGTAGATAGCCTATGGATACCCATTAGCACATTAAGAAACTTCCCTTCTTCAGGGGTGCCTAGGTGGTTCAGTTGGTTTAGCATCTGTCTTCCGTTCACTTCATGATCTCTGGGTTCTGGGATCCCCCCCCCCATGCCCAGATCTCTTTGGGGAGTCTGCCTCTCCCTTTCCCTCTGTCTCTCCCTCCCTCTCCCAACCCCTGCTTGTGTGTTCTCCCTCTTAAATAAAATCTTAAAAAAAAAGAAACTTCTGTCCCAAATGAAATTTTTAATATTTATTGGTATTAGATTTTATTAAATGTTTTTGAAAGGCATCGGTTGAAATAATTATATGATTTCCCCCCCTTAGTCTGTTTCTATAGAATTGCAGTAGATTTCCTGATGGAAAATCTGAACTCCTGTTATAATCCCTACTTACTCATACCTTCAAAATTCTGCTGCAATTTCCTTGCTAATATCTTACCTGAATTTTTGCATTTATATTTATAATTAGAATACTACTAGAAGTTTATCCTTTTTGTGTATTAAAATCATACTGTTTTAGTATCACTCTAAAGCTAGCTTTGGAAGATTAGTTAGATAGCTTTCTACCTTTTTTAATCATCTGGAAGAATCCTAAAACATGAGAATTAGCTATTCCTTTAAAATTTTTATAGAATGTATAGTAAACCAGTTGGCATTAGGTTTTTCCTTTGAGAGAAATTTCTGACTACATTCTAAATTTATTCTACAGTTATTGATGGTTTTAGACTTTCTACTTCTTTTTGAGTCATTGCTATTAATTTATATTTTCTTAGAAAAATAATAGAAATTTTATTGGTCCAAATCTGTAAGGAGTATTTTGTTCAAATTTGTTCATCTCCACAGCTCCAGTTAATAGCCCTATAGCTTATATTCTATTATTATTTTAGCATTCTTGTTATTTCTTCTTGATCAAACTTAGCAAATATTTATTAATTTTGCCACCGATTACTTTTATTGATCGATAAGACTTTTATTCTATATAATCCTTCAAATTTTATGTGTATTTATTCCTTATTATTTATTTACTTATTCATCTAACATATAAGAATTGGGACATAATTTCAATTTGTCCCTTTGATAATGCTATTCGCTTTGATCACTTGATTAGCATGGGATCTGCCATGTCTCTCTAAAGTAAAATCGCTTGGTAATGGTTTTGTGAGAAGATACTTTGAAACCATTTAAATACCCTATTTCTGATCAAGCTTTTCATCTATTCATTCATTTAATTGTATCATCATGGATTCATGGTTTCCTATTTTATCAATGGGCTACAATCTACTAATTATTTTGATTCTCAAATTGAACATGATTTGGCCAGTAGGAACCCCTCTAGGAAAGCTTTTGAGTTCTTTTGTCTGTCATAAGATGACAGATTTATCAAACTTGCCCTGTCTCAGGCCTGAAAGGGGCATTTCTCAAAGCATCCTAGATCCTTCCTGTGGAGAATGGTTGCTCCAGAATACTTTCAGCAGACAGACCTAGGGAATATATGTGTGTATACACTGAACACATCCATAAACACATACGTTCACTGTGCTTCTAAATATATAACTATATTTTTATAGTTATCCATCTCCCTTGATCTATACTGAGAGTTATACAATCTCATTGATAGTGTCAAATCCAATCTACAGGGTCCACTCTAGTTTTCTCTCTCATTATATTTGTAATGCCTTTCCAACCATGGGAAATAGACTCCCATTATCTTTAGTATATGTGTTTATTTAATTAGCTTCTCTCTATATTGCCAATATTCCATCTCTGCCATCACCCATTCCCTTTACAGAGACTCAAAGCCAGCATAGATATTCTCCTCACCCCAAAGGGGGTCTTCATTTGCCATGCCAGCCACTCCACATACCACACACACACGCACAAATACACACACACCCTCAAATATCTTGGACTCTGAGAGCTCACAGAAGGCCACTTATCTACATGGATTTCTTCAGGTTCTGACTAACCATTCATGGCCACCCACATATGCAGAAGCCCTTATCCTGTGAGATGTCTGACTGCCAGCCCACTCTGGGCCACCATGGCTCTGCATTTCAAAGGACATCGATACCTTTATCAACCTCATCTGAATTATTAATGAAGGAAAGGGAAACAGGAAGAGAAAAAACCTGCATTCTATCCTATGCTGATATCTCATAAATATTATTAAAAACTTGAGAAAACTTTTCATAAGGAAAAGTATTTGTTCATATAGCTCAATCAACAAACATTTATTGAACACCTGTTGTGTTCTGAGCTGAAGTAATATGAAGGAAGTATGAAAAGATTCTTGTCATGTAGCTGCTTGAAATTAGATTGGAAACTGAATAAGGAACAGAATAATAAAGGTTCATTATATTTTCTATAACAGAAATACAAAAATACAAAAAGAAAAATATATTACAACAGAAATACAAAAAGGAAAATATATAACTATTAGATTCTCAAATTGTCATAATACATAGTTTGCTTTGAGGTAACCTGTTCACACCTATGTCTATGACTTTTCTTCCAGCTGCATTGAGGCTCACTTAGCACTGAGCTTTTCATTAATGCTTCAGAATGGGTGGTGGTAAGTTTCACTCTGTTAAATTACTGGGGCAGACACCATCATTATATTGGTAATACTGTCATCAGAACACAATGAAGTCACAATACAGTGCAAAAAAAAATCATGACTTAAAAAATAAAAGAAGAAAAAGAAGAACTATATTGCAGAGTAATTCATAAAATGTGCTTGCTGTAGGTTGGTCTAACTCAGAAATGCAATTTATATTTTAATCATTTCCATAAAGCTTTACATTTCATTTTAGAAGTATAAAGCAAAAAGCATAGCTCTCTGTTCCGGCTGAGAGTACGGAGGTGTGATTGTGGACCCATGCAGAGTATTAAAAAACAGAAACAGGTACCCATGGGGAGAGGAAAAGGCAAGGAGCCAAAGGAAACAAAGGAAGAGAACAGTCTGCTGGGTGGCCCTGATGGACTGGAGGGGAAAAGGAAGTAGCTGCTGTCAATTGCTCCTGTCACCACAACTCTCATCATTTTTGATGGCTCAAAGAGAACTGTTATCATTCATGTCTTAGTCTACATGGATTTTTTTTTTAGAAGTGATTACAGTGGCTCGGAGCATGACATCATAGCTGAAGGCCAAATACTGAATAATGTCCATAGCAAGAAATGACAACTGCTATTTTTTTAAGGATTTTTATTCATTTATTTGAGAGAGAGAGATAGCAAGCATGAGCAGGGGGAAGGGCAGAAAGAGGCAGAAACAGACTCCCCACTGAGCAGAGAGCCAAATGGGACCAGGATCATGATCTGAGCCCAGGGCAGATGCTTAACTGCCTGAACCACCCAGGAGCCCCAGTGACAACTGTTATTAAAATCATTAATTGTCACCATCAGATACTGCTTTTGTCAAGATAAGTGTACAGAGATGATTATGGAAGCCATTATTCATGCTTTTCAATTTGACGGGTATGTTTGAACTTCACTCTCTTGCTTTCTATAGGAATAACTGAGACTCAGTCCTTTTTTTTTTTTTTTTTTTTTTTAAGAGGATGAAGGGCAGAGGGAGAGGGGAGAGACTCTTAAGCAGACCCCACATTCAGCACGGAACCCAAATGGTAGAGGCTCAATCTCACGACCCCGAGATCATGACCTGAGCTGAAACCAAGAGTCAGTTGCTTAACTGACTGAGCTACTCAGGTGCCCTGAGAGTCCTTACTTTTAAGTAATGTCACATAGGATCATTGCACAGCCTTAATGAAGCTACAAAATATTTTCCCTATAGTCAAAGATAAAATAAAAGCTGATTCCTGAATGCTCTGGTTGTCCTTCCTTGTAATGGACAAAAATTCCCACAAGGTCATCACTTACTGCAAATATGGTCAGTCTTACATTCATTAAATCAGATCTTTGCAAATGCTGCCTACAATCTGCTCCTTTCTCTTAAACCCCTCTTTAGTCAACCTCTAGGACTCTGCCCCTTTTGCCAAAATTGTTCAATTAGGTAGATACTGACCCAAGCTGGATTAATGGGATCCTCCCTCCTGTGAGTTTATAGTTAGGATTCCGGGACTCTAATCACTCACCTGATGTCACTGAGTTTTTAAGAATATCTAAATGAAGGGACTGTGAGACATGCTTCATGTTAGTATTTTTAGTACTTGCAGGAAGAAGCAGAGAAAAGTGACCTAAAAGTGACTAGAAGGTGAAGCAGACAGGCATGGAAAAACAGGAGCTCTCTCTCTCATGTTTTAGTTCTCGATCTACTATCAGTCCTTCCAGTGGGGGAAATTCCACAGCTTCCTTGTAAACACCCACCACCTTTGTCCTGCCTCATAGTTTACCAGGCTAGAATGGAACCAAGTTGAAGAACCCTTATATTCCACGTACCTGTCAGTGGTTTACAAGTCTTACCTCTCACAAGGTGTCCTCCTGTTCTTACTGGTGGCAGTATGTCTATGGAACACTACTGAGATTTTTTTATAGACCTGAAGGTGGCTACCAAAGGATTCCTGAGCATGTGATCACAGATACATTGCTCAAGCGCTCCTTTCCATTGAAATCTAATACCCTCAGTCTTAGAGTGGGATGCAAGTAGCAGCTCCCACGACTGGGATGGTCTATCAACAGCTCAGAGCATCTCTGCTTGCGGTATTTACTAGAGCTCTTAATGTTTGTTTCCTACACAGGTCCTGAGAAGTCCAACTGATTTTATTAATGCTATGGAATATGCTAGTTAACTATGTTAATCATCTGAATGATTATGCTAATTACCTAGTCCCTCCAAGAAAAGCCTTGACAAACACAGGCTTAATTATGTTAGAGACGCTACGTATCATGATGCCTTAGAACGAATGTACAAGAGATTGCCTTAATGAAGCAACGCTTTGTAGTTTTCTTTCTCCCATACCACTTTTATTATTTGGCGCTTATTGTTTCATTTTGCTTTTAATGCTTCTTTGTTGTTTTTTTGTTCAGTTTTATTGTTTTAATAGTGTTTGTTTTTGTTGTTCGGTTCAGTTTTATTTTATTTCTACATTTTTATGGTGAATGTCCTCAAATTACTCTTGAGTAAAATAACCAAGACGTAATAGTGAAGTCAACTGTGAGAGAAGAACACAATTTTCAGGTTCATCCACTTCCCTGATGAATCAACCAGAGATTAAGGAGGCACCAAGAGATGAAGCCTCACGCCGACAAGAAGCTACTGGACTCTCTTTTCTATCATTAATCTTAATGATACTATGTGCTTCCATGTGCTTGGCCCTCTTTCAGGATCTTTTATCCATGTGAACAATTAGTGAGCATTTACTCTATGTAGGAAACAGAAGTGAAGAAGAAAAATTCCTTGCACTCGAGGAATTTATAGTCAGTGGAAAAGATAGACATGAACTCAGAACTAACAAGGGTATAAGAAAGAAGGAAATGAGCTCTGGGAATACATTTGCATGATAAGATAGAGGACAAGCAGCTGGGTCATGGAGGTGATTAATGAGGAATGGTATTTAAATTTGGCCAAAAAGAAAGAAAATGTTGTGAAAACCATAAAGACAATAAGACATCCCAGATGCAAGGGACAATCTGAACAAAAAGGGAGAGATGCCTAAGGCTTCATCTTATTTTTGAGAAAGAGGGAAAGGCAATCAGAAAAATCTTGATTTTTTAGAATTTGTTAGAAGCGTGATCTATTTGGAAAGCTATGTTAGGGTGTTTAGACTGAAAATACATCAGATAACACACCCTTCACTCCGAAGACTCAGCTTTTGTCATTTCAAGGGCTTCTGAAATAAAAAATAATCTAAAGAGAAGGAATAAAATGAGAAAACTCAAGCTGGGATCAGTGGGAACACGGGTAAAGAAAATTAACCATAGGGCTAAGAACTGAAACCAGCAGTTGCCATTTTTGCTTTTGTTGGGATCCCAACATCAATTCAATCGTGAGCTGAATAGCTTCATGTTCTACCAATTGAGCAAGCCAGCTGAAACCCGTTTTTTAAATATGTCTTGTGTCCCTTATAAATCTGTGCTTGAGATCAAATGTCTCCAAGGTCTTGGTGACAGACCAAGAGACAGATCTGGTCTTGTCTCCAGATCTTCTCCTCTGGTGTACTAGATGATCAGTGTAAATCTATACTGGCATCCCACAAGGATTCTTGATCTTTCTGGATCTGTACACCATATGAGATTATCAGCAAACATAAATGCACAGAACTGTCATCTCCTTTGATAGAGCAGGTATCCCTATCTTCACTAATATTTTACGACAAATTTGTATTTAATTAAAGGATGGACATTCGACGTTATAAAAATTATTCCTTAGTTTTCCATTGAAAACACATCATTTCTCATCAACTAGACATGAAAACTTTTTTTCCCTATCACATAGAAATGGTTTTTAATCCACCAAGAAACAGATTAACTCAAAAATAATTGATAGTTTTTGCCCCAAGAGCTGTTTCTCTCTTTCTCCTGGAGGATATATATTTAGCACACCACATCTCTTCTTGTCAGCGTATGTGTGACAATATGCTACAAGGAGACACATAACTAAAACTGTCAAAACTAAGCTACCGACAGCACATTTGTGTGACAGGGCAAATCTAGGTTGACGTACCGTGATAACAAACACAACCCAAAGGGCCACAGGCAGTTCTTCTCATACCTGGAGTATGGTATCTTGCCAAAGCACAAGGCAATTCCTACATGTCAAGATGAACCCATAATTTTTAAAAGGAAGTTATGGGATGGCCTTACACTGTAGCTTTTCACATATACTCATTTAGAGGATACCTTCTAATATTGTATAAGGTAAGAAGCAGTGGAACGAGGAGGAGAGAGAATCTCACTGTCAAACAACTGGGAAGACTAGTAATCAATTCAGTGCAAAGGCATTTGCCCTTCAGTCATCTCACACTGTCCTCCAAGGCCTTCTCTCCTGCTGCAGCCACAGAAAGCAGACAGATCTGCAAGGAAAATCAGGGCATGCACAAGCAAGCTCAAGGAGTTTCGGTTTAGTTCTTATCATTTATTTTGTTTCTGGAAACTACGGTGAAACAACACACATGATCTTATCAAATAGAAATCAATGAGATTTTGGCCCCCTCTTCACACCTTCATTTGTACAGCTGCCTCTCATTGCTTTTAATACAAAAAAAAGGAAAGAAAGAAATAAAGAAAAAATCTTCAACAGAAAACTTCAGAGAAATTGATTACTAAAGGGTTTGAAGGGTTTGAAGGCAGATATAAAGAATTATCTGTTCTTACAGAGAATTTGCGTGGTGACACATTTATGATGTGCCCTTACAGAGAAGAAACTCCTATCCAGCCAAGCAGAGATTGGAACAGGATGAAAACATAGCCTCACAACAAAGTCCTGTGAGGCCCACTGTTCTCTTGCCAGCTGGGCTGCTCCCTTCTCCTGTTGAGGAAGCAAACAACTGGGTGGCAAAAGGGTTTCTGGACTCTGGCACAGGGTGGGAGTGAAATGGATCAGGGAAGATGGCCTTCCACCAACTGGTGATCTCAGCATCACCAGCCTGCTTGGGAATCCCCCACCCATCACCCTGCCCCTCAGATACACTCCAGACATAAATAAAGAACATTCCACTCACAATCTATTATTTATAGGCCTGGGGCTTCTCCAAGTTTATCAGTGGAGGTACAAGATGCTCCATTAACCCCCTTATCTTTGAGTTCTTCCCTACATGGTCACGGGGTTGACTGGCAAAGAGCATTAAGCACAAAATCACCAGAGCAGTTACCCAACGGTCAGACTTCCAGCCACCCAACTATTAGAAATAGCTCATCCCTGCATAAAACAATGAGAGGTCTTTAAATGACAAGGAAAGACTTACCCCTTCCCATATGGGAAAGGCAGTGGAGCTTTTATAAACATTCATTTGATGAGAAACTATTGATTTAATACTGTACCTAAAATGAAGGTTATTGAGTCAATAGATTATATTATGTTTATGCCAGCCATGCCCATTCTACCCTAACAAACAGAGAAGCACAGATTAGAAATGGCACTGGTTGATTGAAGCAGAACCAATTGACTTAAGAAGAAATGATTTGAGAACAAGGAAGGAAAGAGGAAAAACACCCAGGCTTGGTAGATAAGAATGTAGGGTCCAGAACCAGACTTTGTGGGTTCAAATCTGGCTTTACCCCTGGCTGCTTTATGATTTGAACCAGATCCTTAAATTCTCTGTGACTCAGTTTACTCAGTTAAAAAGTAGGAATAGTGGAAGTACAGGCCTCATCTGGTTGTTTTGAATGGGTTTAAATGAGTTAATTCCTGTGAAGTGCATAGAACTCCATTTGGCCCAGAGTAAGTTCTTGGTAAGAATTAGCTGTTAGTAAAGGTGATTATCAGGGAAGCACAACAGTTAAGAGAATTTGGGTAAGAGCAAAGGATCTTTCACATACAATAAACCCAGAGGCGGGGTCTCTGTGTTATGGTTTATGACAGACAGTAGTTGGTAGTCATAATACAGTTCCTGAGTACTTCTGTTATAAAAAGGGGGAGGTGTTCAAAACTGCAATTAATGTTTTCTAGTCTGCTTTTTTCACTTAACATTTTGTGAACATTTTCCTGTGAAATTAAGCATGAAATTCATCATATGGTCATATCTTTTGCCAGCTTCCTATTATCACGTTCTTTTCAATTTCTGATATTAATACATGTAGTGAGAAGAAAAACATCAATATTGAAAACAAACAAAAATGTATTACCCAGGCTAAGTCTATATACCAGGGGAGATGGAGGTGGTTCTTAATTTAGGAAAATATCTGGAAAATTCTCTTTGGGCATGAAAAAGAATCATCCATTCATGGTCTGAAAGAAGAAATTTCAAAAAGAAAGGTAAGCTGCCTTGCATAGGAAAATGAAAGGAATTTTTGTTTTTCTCTAGTTGCCTGGGGAGAGTAGGTGGGGTTTGGGAATGAAGAGGCTCCAGAGGGAGAAGGGCTCTGGTTCTGCATTAGAACACATGAAGTGTTCTAGGGCTCTGCGGAGGTCATACCAGCAAGACATTTCCCAAGGTGTAAGATAATTTTCTAGTCATGGTAAAATGTGACATTGACATTAAAGCTGTTTCTAATACCATGCTATACTTCCCATTGGTCATCCCTAGACCTGATTCCCTCCAAACATTACTTTCATATCACTAATAAATAAGGAATTGAAGGAAGATCCATGTCTAGTGTGGAGAAAAGGGGGTCACCAAGAAAGGTCAACAGACAACTTTTCTAGCGGTGATATCATTAGGAGTTACTAAACCACACTGTGCGTCAGTTTTCATCTTATAAAATGGTGATAACGCCACTTTATGCCATATAATTGCAATGTTAAGTTTAAATGTTGGAAAGTGGCTAGCAATAGTATGTGTTCAATAAACATTATCTATAAAAGTCTACTCTAATCAATCTCCTTGTACACATCCCCTAATTAAATGTATTGCTTACAAAGTTCTTAAAATAATTTCTAGTAAGAAAAAAATCTGGCTTTTCTTGTTCTGCAGATGAAAACTGAGATGGAGTCAAGAATTCAAGCTAATACACAAACACTAGAACAAACATGTGATTAACTACATACAGTGTAATCTTTCCCAATTCCTTTCTGTGAGAAAGATCCATGTAAAATAAACACTGTGGAGATGAAGAATAGAGCCCTACTAAGGACTACACTTTGTATCAGTATCCTTTGTTTACACATTATTTTCCAACCAAGCAAAAATTACACAAAAGAAGACTCCTAGATTTATGTCTAGATTTATGCCTAATTCTAATTACTTCTAAAATACAGTTTTTACTAGTAAGTATTTCTTTTAAAGATTTTATTTATTTGTTTGACAGAGAGAGACACAGCTAGAGAGGGAAAACAATCAGGGGGAGTGGGAGAAGGGAAAAGCAGGCTTCCCACTGAGCAGGGAGCCTGATGCGAAGCTCAATCCTGGGACTCTGGGATCATGACCTGAACTGAAGGCAGAGGCTTAACTGACTGAGCCACCCAGGTGCCCGTTTACTAATAAGTATTAAGGGGAATGTTAAATTATATACACTATATTCAATTTAATAAGGTAGAGAAGTAGGCCATCTTTTAATTTTTATTTATTTTTTTATAGACTTTATTTAAGATTTATTTATTAATTTAAGACAGAGGGTGGGGGAGGGACAGAAGAAGAGAACTCAAGCAGACTCCCTGCTGAGCATGGAGCCAGCCTTGCTGGGCTGTATCTCACAGCCTTGAGATAATGGGCTAAGCCCAAATCAAGAGTCAGTCCCTCAACCCTCTGAGCCATCCAGGTGCCCCAGGCCACCTTTTTAAAGAGAGCTTATTTAAAAGGCAAATAAATGCTTTGAAGAATACTTTCACTTATTCAGAAAATTTGCTTATCTAGAATAAGTCATCTCCTAAATGTGCAGCTAACTTAGGTTCTAGTTTAGTACTCTTCTGAGCTCTGTGCATTTCACTCTCTTAATCATCAAAAAACAAAAACTTGCAAAAAGTTTTTTCAGCTATTTATTCTTTCACTGGCTGCAAGTATTCATTTACCCATTCATCATGAGGCCAACAAATATTTACTGTGCAGCTACTCTGTGCCAGAAATTGGGCACTGTGTAGGGATATGTGCTGATTTCAGGGAGTTTGGTTTCACTGAACACAAGGTTACATATATATGCGGCTGTCATCCTTTGGTTATGCAGAGTGTGTGCCTTTTTTGATTGCCAAGTGTCATGAAGGAGAGCTTGGGAAGATTTCCACAAGCTCATATAGTACAGACTGAAGGAAGGGCCTCACTGAGGACATGTTTGGTTATGCAGAGTGTGTGCCTTTTCTGATTGCCAAGTGTCATGAAGGAGAGCTTGGGAAGATTTCCACAAGCTCATATAGTACAGACTGAAGGAAGGGCCTCACTGAGGACATGTTCGAGCCAAGCCTCCCAGGCACAGGCCCCACACTTTCATCCTTCAGCAGACAGATGTGACAGGGGTGAAGGTTCAGTGGGACACCCCTGCCATCAGGCAAACATGAAAACAACCTTGTCTCTGTGTGTGTGTGTGTGTGTGTGTGTGTGTGTGTGTGTGTGTGTGTGTGTGTGTGTGTAAGACAAGAGAGCTGCTTAGGGGTGTTAGAGAAAGGAGGGAGATCAAAAGTGAGGGTAAGTTTGCAGTCAGCATACTGGGGAGGCAAGAACATCAGATTAAGTTTTAGAGGTTTCTGTAGTAACATTGGAAAGCCAATCATCCAGCTTGTGGAGCTCATGGGAAGTTAGATTCAAATACAGCCCTCCTGCCAGAGGGAGGAAATGCCCTGTCCCGTGGGATGTCGAACTTAAGTGCAGGTGTTCTATGGAGAGAAGGAATAGTCTCTTCCCCATGTCTGACTCTTCCCCCAAGCAGACAAGAAACCCCAAAATAATTTTCAGACAATTGGAGATCTTCCTGTATGCCAGCTTTTATGCCGGTATCAAAGACATTAGAATAAATAAAGTGAAGAAAAGCCCCTGGTGTCACGTAACTTGCAGTCTAATGGGAGATACAACCAGTACGATTAAAGCCAATGTGAGCACGTTATAGTATGCAAGAGATGGTTTTACTTTTATTTTGATGTATAATAAAAAATATATGGTCAGTGCACCAAATTTTTGTTACTATTGCTTGGGATGGGATCAAAAAAGCAATAATTTTTTAGAAGCGGGGAGTAATTGATTGTTAGAACATGTTAAGTAAATAATAATATAAACAGAACCCAGATATAACATCAAAAATTGCTCATATTGGTATGTGAATTACAAGTTTGAGAAACACCCCTTCCTGCCACTGAATCGTCACAAAAGTCTGTGAGGCCAGCATTAATATATATTACTGTCAGAAAATGGACTCTGAAATCTAGAACGCTCTTGAGTTCCCCAGGACATGAAGGACAGACTAGCCTGGTTCCACAGCCCTGCACTGACGTCAGGAATGCCAATGATCATCAAATATCCTAATTCATGTAGGATTTTCCCAAAGGCTCGCCCCATGTAATTAACTCTCTATCTCCCACAGCAATCTGGAGCCATCACACTGAGGACTATGCAAGCAGGGGCAACTTACTTCTCCCCTCCACCCAGGAATCAATTGGTCAGTGTTAGTAGCATTTACTCTGCCCATGTTTTTGCAGCCCCCAAACCTGAGGGCAGTTACTTCAAAATTCAGGAAAACATCTACTGGTGATCAGTGACCCCAGGGAGAGGTTATCCACCACAGGAAAAGTCAATGAGAAGAGGAACCAAATATCGATTGAGAGAAAACTGCTGAGCTGGCTTCTACCATGAAAGTCATTAACCAAGTTGGATTAGTAAACTCTTCCAAAGCCACATCTGCCCTATTAAAGCTTTAAGGGCCATATGCCAAAGTGAAAATTAAATAAAGCAACAAAAAGACTGTGCCCAAATGAATTTGGTTTTATTTTTACTACACAGAGTGAGGCTCTGCACTATAAAGCAGCCACAGAGAGACCTTGCCAAGTTGTGGCGGTTTCCCAGAATGCATTAAAAACTCAGGAGTCTCCACCATCTCCACTAATAATGCTAGCTACTGGATCACGAAATGACTTCTATTCTGTTCGGGAAAAGCCCATTTAGTAAAAATTTCATCAAGCAGTGTGAAATTTGCACATCAATTTCAGAATAGTCTGTTAGATATGGTTTAAAATCCTGCAACAATAAAGGTTTCAAAATGGCTTGTTGTAATCAAAAAGCTTTATTCCTGTCCCAATCATCTCTTTTCCTTCCAATGTTACTTAGTATTTCATTCCATAAAAAAAAGAAAATCTTGGCTCTACATTTGGAAAAGGACAAAAGATACATGGTTCCACAGAATTAGATCCTAAACTAAATGCTATGATTGCAAAGAAACTTTCCTGTGTTGTTCACTGCTGGTGGAAGGCAGCATCAGAAAAACTTTAACCCTAGATAAGTTTTAATATTGCCAAGTGTTGAAGTTTAAATTATTTTAAACTTATTTTTTTAGTCTAAATATAACAGTGTAAATATAACCTTCACCAGTTTTGGCAGATGATAAATCTGAATTGTGAAATATTTATTTTGTCTTGTTTTGCTTCTTTCATCTTTTTTTTTTCTTTCAAATATATGTAGTAACTCAAACTAGACCAAAAATGTTCCTAACAATCTGTTTTGGTGAATAATAAGAATGATTTCTAATTAGTACAACAAATGTACTTATTCTCAATAGTGCACAAATGGTTTGTTAACCAAATTATAAAGAACTTTTTAAAGCAAATTATCCTTCCCAATCCTTGTTTTATAATCGCTAGAAAAATCAAATTGGTAGACTATTACCCAAAAAAACTCTCTAATACAAACATTTGGAAAAGTTGGATGAAATACAACAAATTCATTTCTTAATACATAGAATAACTTGATAAGAGAGAAAGGCAGAATCTCAGGTGCTAAAACATAAGAGAGTTCTGAAGACCAGTGGTGTGTGTGTGTGTGTGTGTGTGTGTGTGTGTGTGTGTGTGTGTTTGTGTGTGTGAAATAATACTGGAGGAACTCAAAGAGACAGAATCAGTGCTATTAATTCAGAGACTTGAGTTTTTATGTTCATGTAGGGACTGAAAAGCAGTGGAATAGGAACCATACTAGTTGAGACCTCAGCAAAATTCGTAATACTTGAATGGCTGGCCACTCCATGAATTGGTGACTTGAGTATAGGGGGAAGATTATCAGATTCCTGTGGAAGGACCCACTCATAATTCAAGTCACACAAAACTAGTAGAAAAGCCAACCTTGTTAAAATGCAATTTGCAACCAAAGTAAACATAATACTTGGAAAAACATGTACCCAAGCAAGAACCAGGAGACATGACAAAGAAGATTTGATCTCATAAAATTTCATGTAATAGAACAGTAACTCAGTTTCTAGGTAAGCTGGAGTCATTTGTGGCAGACTACTATTTTTTTTACAGGAATAATAGGAAAAGCCAGATAATAACAACGTTTGGAGATAGTACTGGAGTACTACAGATCAGTGAAATCCCAGAGGATCTGGATTTTGGAGATGGTAGAACCATGGAAAAATGAGATGACTTTTTGCAGCAGCCTTTTTTCCAGTCTAGTTACTGATTTGGTGAACCAAATGAAAAGTGAAGAATTCATATTTCCCCATGCAGAAATATCCTTCTAGGAATAGAGAAACCATTATAGATTTTAGTGGTTTAAAAAGATGAAGAGATAAAACTGGAGACTTGATGGTTTTCTCCTCTAGATATTTATGCCAAATTATGAAGCTACATAAGGGAGGACACTGAAGGTCTGCCAAAAATAAAGCTCAGAAAAGCAGAGCAGAATTATCTGGGAACCCATGGTACCAAGGAGGTAAGGGCTAAGGATAAAAAAATTCCAGGGAGAGGAACCTCAGGACATAAGATAGGCTCACAGTTGAATGCTCTAGAGGGATATGACCTAGAGCAGAGATGAATGAGAGGCAGACTGAGCTCCACGAAAACTGCAACCCAATTTTGAATCAATTTAGCTTCTGACTGAATTCATATGCTCAGTCCCACTCTATCAGACTTGTGAAGGAAGGAACAAATCCTGATGGAGGAATAGAATACACTCGGAATCTCTGCAATTTAATTCACACAGTATCAGGCATTCAGTCAAAATAACTTAACACTTTTAAAAGTAACTCTTGGGAGCGCCTGGGTGGCTCAGTTGGTTGGGCAACTGCCTTCGGCTCAAGTCATGATCCTGGAGACCTAGGATCGAGTCCCACATCCGGCTTCCTGCTTGGTGGAAAGCCTGCTTCTCCCTCTCTCAGTCCCTCTGCTTGTGTTCCCTCTCTAGCTGTGTTTCTCTCTGTCAAATAAATAAATAAAATATTTAAAAATAAAGTAAAATAAAAGTAACTGTCTGAGGCTCCTGGATGGCTCCGTCGGTTAAGCCTCTGACTTTCGGTTTTAGCTCAGGTCATGATCTCAGGGTGGTGGGATCAAGCCCCAGGTCAGGCTCTGTGCTCAGCATGGAGTCTGCTTGAGTTTTTCTCTCTTCCTTTCCCTCTGCCTTTCACCCGCTCTCTCTCTCAAATAAATAATCTTAAAAAATAATAATAAAAAATAAAACTACACATCCATTTTCCAGTATATACAATAGTAGTATATTGTATATGGATACATATCTATAGGAAATAATACCCTCAAATTTCATATTAGAGTTGTTTCAAGAGTAGAAACTGGCTGACAAAATAATGTAAGAAATTAGATTTATATATAAATTTAATTTTTAAGAATCCTAGACTAATTAATGAAAAATTAACCTCTATTTATCCTTCCAGGAAGTATGAGTGTTTTATGTTTCCAATGATCTTACATTTGCATTTTGAAAATAATGATAAGCATGTACGAATAATAACTTTCATTTTGTTCCATTTCCAAATTATCACAACCCTGAAATTAAAGGAATGAAATTTAAGCAGGCATTGACATAAGAAGCCAAATCATATGCATATTCATGAATAGGACATAAACATAACAATACAATTGATTAGAAAACAGTGCTCAGAAAAGGAATTATCAAATTTGTGTGTCATAATGCTAGATGTTTTTATCTGAAGTATTACTCAATTGAAATTTTGCAGAAAATCCAAGAATAAGGGCTCAAAAACTTTATTATTTAGCAATGTATTTTTGTATCTACCATAGATTAGCAATTTTTCTAAAATATACTAAAATAATTCAGAATTCCACCCTGCTATTTTTGTTCCTTTCATCATTCATAATGAGCATTTGTTTTGGGGAAGAACTGTTTGAGAACCTCCAGCTCTCTCTCTTTCTCTCAAACCCTCTCATGGTCCTGCTCCTGAGACTTGATTCACACAGTTTTGTTCTTTTTGTGTATGACAAAAGATGTGAAGAAAAATTTATTGACAAATCTAATTTTAGAATATTCATGCCAGATAAATTCCTTGTCATTGTCAAACCAAGTCTCATGATACTTGGATCACACATAGGATTGTTACACCTTTTGAACTTGCCTCAATTTTCAAACTCTCCCTATTCTAAGATCCACCTCTAAAGTTGGTTAATTTTCCTCCAAGCTCAAAATGAGAGATAAAAGTCTAGAACTGGATGCCAGCTCCTTCTCTTTCGCTGTAAGATTTTCTAGTAATTTGCTAGTAATTTGCCCATCAATAAACAATAATAAATAAAATAGCCCTTTCAACTGCAATATATGTCGCCTCCAAAATCCAAATTACAGCAGCTTGTCCTTTTATCTTTGCAGAAACTTCTCAGAAAGACCCAGAATGCTGGACCTCAGAATATAAGGCTGCAAGTCCCTCTGTTTTCATGGAATTGAACTCCAGTCTTCTGGCATGCATTTTGCCTTTGTCTTATCAAGACCTATTGGAAAGCAATTTACTCTTGGTTTTCAATGTTGGTGAAAGAGGAAACTTGAGGGGCTTCTATGTGGTTCCTAGTATCATATCTGTCACTCAAAGATTTGAGAACTCACTGTTGAAATTCCATCATTTCCTAAGTATATTTATAACAATTATATACCCAGAATTTGGAGAATAGCCAGACAATGGTTTTGAGGCACCAATGAGCTATCCATGAAGTTGATCAAAATTCCTTTCATTTGGTCCACATAGCCTTCATTCTGACTGATGAACAAAAGTGATGGCTGGAACCCAAGGATTCACGTGTGTTCAAGTTCATTTCTGACAATGCCTGAAATGTCTGATCATTTTTCTTTTCCCAGTATATAGTGACTAGAGTAAATGGCCACATAACATTTTGGGAGATACTTTTTTTTTGTACATGCTTATGAGATTTGTACCCACTCCTTCCTCAAGAAAGCCATCCCTTTTTTCAGGGCCTGTAGTCTGTGAATAGATGAAGATTTGAGATTTAGGTGAAAAGCTATAGCTCTTAAGTCAGATTTCTGTTCACTAGACTCTTCTTTTTAGGTTATAAAAATCAAGTAGGATACTGGTAGACTTCATTGGAGGGGCAGGGATCAATAATCAATTACCCACCAACATATTTCACTGGGAGTTAAATCTTCTGATGACCATAAGTATTTCTTTGTAGTTACTGTAGCCACGTTTGTGCTTCTGACACTTAAGGGCTGCTAGGAGGGATCTACCGCTCCAGGACCCCATCTTTGCATTTGGAATGAAGCATTCCATTTCAATAGCAGTGTCTCTTACCAGCATCCCAAGTCAACAGAAAACAGTTTCCAGAACACTTAATCAAAAATGACAGGACAGCTCTCACTAATGCATATTTTTTTAAATTCCAGTAAAGTTAATAGACAGTATTATATTAGTTTCAGGTACAAAATATAGTAATTCAACAATCCTATACATCACTCAGTGCTCATCAGGATAAATGTAATCTTAAATCCCTTCATTTATTTCACTGATCTCCCCACCCACCTTGCTCTGATAACCATCAGTTTGTTCACTATAGTTAAGAGTCTGGTTTTGGTTTGTTTCTTTTTTTCTTCTTCTTTATTTGTTTTGTTTCTTAAATTCCACATATCAGTGAAATCATATGGTATTTGTCTTTTTATCACTGACTTATTTTGTTTAGTATTATATTTCTAGATCCATTCATGTTGTCACAAATATAAAGATTCCATTCTTTTTATGGGTGAGCAATGTTCCACATATATATAATGTCACTTCTTCTTTATCCATTCAGCTATTGATGGACATTTGGGTGTTTCCATAACTTGGTTATTATAAATAATGTTGCAATAAAAATAGAGTGCATATATCTTGTCCAGTTAGTGCTTTTATTGTCTTTGGGTAAATGTCCAGTAGTATGATTACTGGATCACAAGATAGTTCTATTTTTAATTTTCTGAAGAACCTACAAACTGATTTCCAGAGTGGCTGCCTCAGTATGCATTCCCCAATGATGCTTGATGGGTTTTTTTCCTCAATATCATTCCCAATACTTGTTGTCTCTTTTGCTTTCACTTTTAGCCATTCTGATAGGTGGGAGGTAATATCTCATTGCGGTTTTGATTTGCATTTCCCTGAGGATGAGAGATGTTGAGCATCCTTTCATGCATCTGCTGGCCATCTGGATGTCTCCTTTGGAGAAAGAACATTTATGTTTTCTGCCCATTTTAAAAGTAGATTATGTGTTTTTGTGTGTGTGTTGAGTCATATAAGTTTTTTTAATGTATTTTGGATATTAATACCTAATCGGATAGGTCATTTGCAAATATCTTCTCCCATTCCATAGGTTGTTTTTAGTTTTGTTGATTATCTCCTTTGATGTTTGGAAGCTTTTTATTTTGATGCAGTCCCAATAGTTTATTTTTGCTTGTGTTTTCTTTGCCTTAGGAGATGTATCTAGAAGAATGTTGCTATGGCCAATGTCAAAGAAATTACTGCCGATGTTCTCTCCAAGTATTTTATGGTTTCAGGGATCACATTTAGGTCCTTAATCCATTTCAAGTTTATTTTTGTTTACGGTGTAAGAAAGTGATTCAATTTCATTCCATCCTTTTGCAGGTAGCTGTCTAATTTTCCCAACACTATTTGTTTTTTTCTTCCAACACTACTTGTTGAAGATATTGTCTTTTTCCCATTGCATATTCTTGCCCCTTTTGTTGAAGATTAATTGACCATAAAATTGTGAGTTTACTTCTGGCTTCATTATTTGGTTCCCTGGATCTATGTGTCTGTTTTTATGTCAGTACTGTACTGTTCTGATTACCATAACTTTGTAGAATATGTTGAAATCTGGAATTGGGATACCTTCAGCTTTGTTCTTCTTTTTCAAGATTGCTTTGGATACTTGAAGATTTTTTATAATTCTACATGAATTTTAGGATTGTTCTGTGAAACATGCTCTTGATATTTCAATAGGGATTGCATTAAATCTGTAGATTATTTTAGGTAATAAGGACATTTTAACATTTTCCTCTAATCCCTTAGCATGAAATGTCCTTCCACTTGTTTGTGTTGTCTTCAATTTCTTTCATCAGTGTTTTATACTTTTCAGAGTACAGGTCTTTCACATCCTAGGTTAAGTTAATCCCTAGGTCTTTTATTATTTTTAGTGCAGTTTTAAATGGGACTGTTATTTTAATTTCTCCTTTTCTACCAACACATTTTTGGAGACTATTTTCCAAAGTCCTCTTGGGAAATGCAGGGGAGTAAATGAATGCACTGTATGTGAGTAATTCACTTCAAATTTTTATTTCTCTAAGTCTTTAGATACCTTCCCAAAGCCCTAACTTTCACACAAGAGATCTGACATGGTTAAGAATTTAGCTGCAAAGGAGCAGGCAGCATAGGATCAAAATTTGAGTTTGATTTTAGGTATTTCAGCCCTGTGATACAATTAATAAAATATTTTTCTTTAACAGAGAAATTCCATGGTTTTCTTTATCTCTCTTGAAGAATGGATTTTGGATTTTGAGTTTGTAATTCTTTTTAGGTTGTCAAGCTCCATTAGAATCAAACACTTACTCTATATTCCTTGAATTCTTTTTTTTTTTTTTACTTTAAATTTATTTTGTTTTTTCAGTGTCCCAAGATTCATTGCCCATTCCCCACACCCAGTGCTCCATGCAATAGGTGCCTTGAATTCTTTATGTTCCTGCATATGATCCTCGGGCCGTGGCTCTGGTTCCCTCAAACACTCACCTTCTGTGACAACTTCATTGCAGGTGCCCATTTGTGAAAATTAGAAGTCTGTTTCATGCGACTTGCCAAAAGCTCTTCATATTGGCTGAATTTCAGAGCTTTTGGCCTGATTCAGACCAGATAACCAATTCCAGATACCTATTTGCTGCAGTTCTGTTTTCTAATATGACTTTTGTAGTCATAATCTAAATAAATCAGGGTTATTGGTTATAAGCAAAAGAAGCTAATTCTGATAGCTTAAGCAGAAAATGAGTTTTATTATAAAGATTTGGATAGCTGACAAATTTTTGAGAGGGATGGAGGAACAGGATAAAGGTTAAGATTCCAGAAATTATGCCTACAACCATATCACAAAACTGGCCCAAGGAAGGAATAGTCATTGCCACCAACACTAAGCACTTGATACTCAAATTTATATGACTGCCAGTGTAAGACTTTATTTGCATTTGATACTAAACACACTTCTAAGCCAAGAATTCAATCCTGGGCCAATTCATCCCTAAGAGCCAAATGTTTAGGTATTGACCTGACTAGTGTGGCTAGTAAAATGGATGCTTCAGAGCCTTCTTTTCTCATGTTGCTCACTTCTGAACCACAGTCTGGTACCAAGCAGTTTAATTGGATTTACCTACATCACACCCTTGTACCTTAAGTGCAAGATAGGCTGACAAAATGATTCTCTGGTCTCTACTTCGAGGATGTAGAACATAGAAGTAAGGAATTCTTTTTTTTTTTTTTTTTTAAGATTTTATTTATTTATTTGACAGAGAGAAACACAGCTAAAGAGGGAACACAAACAGAGAGAGTGGGAGAGGGAGAAGCAAGCTTCCCGCCGAGCAGGGAGCCCCATTTGGGGCTCAAGCCCCGGACTCTGGGTTCATGACCTGAGCCAAAGGCAGATGCTTAACGACTGAGCCACCCAGGTGCCTCAAGAAATTCTGCAAATGTAGGAAGGCTTTAAAAAAATGCTAGCTAATTAGTAAAATATAATAAATATTCATTATTACTTATGTATACTCTTTTATTTTTAATTTTCCTTTGTGAATAATTTTTGTCTCAAGTATATTAAAAATAAATTGCATAAAGTCCTGACTTTGGTTTTATTTTGTATTTTGGTGTTTACGTTTTCTTTCACTTTCTTGTTTTCTTTTTCTTTTTTAATATCTCTATACTTTTCAAGTTTTCTTAACATTTTTTGTCAAGTAGTTTAAATTTTATGCTTACACTAAATTAACTTTCAGAAATTGAGCTATTATTTCTCTATTACAATCAAAGAAAAGAAAACCTCAACAGCAGGATAAAAAATTTAGACTACATTTACTTCTTTTATTCTATACTTGTGGTTTTCATTAGAATAATCTGGAAATTTTATATTCAAATTATTTTTCCTTACTACATATTTTCCTGATAAAATAATATCTTGACACATTAGTTCATAACTATAATGGTTTTTTTAAACTCAAATTTTCTGTATAATTTATATATTCATTTGTTTTCATTTACTAAGTGGCTAGTGAATGTTTTTTGGTCATTTTTTCCAGGAAGGCTATTTGGGTTGTTTGTTCTCTAAATTATTGCTGTCTAAAATTCCTTTATAAAGCCTTCACATAAGTATATAAGTTCATAAGTTACAGAATACTTTGGTGACAATTATTCTCTTAAAACTGAAGAAACTATGCCAGTGTTTCCTTCATTTAATGTTATGGGAAATTTAATGGCACAGTGTGTGGGTATGTGTGTGTGTTTCTTAACTCATTAGGTAACCTGTTTTCATTTTAAAAAGCTAGGAGGGAGTTTCACCATCTGCAAAAAATGTGTGTAGATTTTCTTTTTGTTCTGTATATTCAGTTTTCACCAAGATTTATTATCGGTGTGTCATTTTTGTTAATTTTGCCTGCTATTAAAATCTGAAAGTTTGACAACATTCTCTGTCAATGAAGCTGTAGGGAAATAGTCTCTATCATATTGCTCTTTTGAATAATAATACATAGATTCTCTGGCAGATTATTAATATATAGTGAAATTGTTTATGTAATACCTTCTGACCAACAATTTTACTTCTTCCCAAAGATACCCTGGCAAAAGTATGAAGTCATTTAGACAAAGCTATTCATTGTGAGATTTTCTTATGAAAGCCTAAATGTCTTCCAATAGAACTAATTAAAGGAAGTGTGGTATGCAACTCTAAAATGAAATAAGGGATACCTCTAGTTGTTAATATGGAGTGACCTCCAAAAAATATTAGTTCAAAGAAGAATAAAAAAGGAAGGTGGAGAAAATTGCATACAGAATGCTATCATTCAGATAAGAAAGGAAGGATAGAACCATTATTATATATTCTCTTATCTTAAAAAGTAAACAATACTGAAAGAAACTATAAAATAAAAGTAATGGTTTCCTTTAAAAGAAAAAAGAATATAAAGAGTTTACATTTCCTTGGTTATATCTTGTTTTTTAGATTTTACATAATTATAAATAGAACTATTTTTAAATCAATCCTTAACAAATGGAAATAAAATCTGGGTAATAAACAATGTGTATTTAGTTGATGGCCCAGAGATTGTTCCAAAAGACTTAAACAATAAGTTGTATATCCCCAGCAGGCTATATGTCAGGGAGTAAAAGAAATTAAAAAGACATTTTTTAGTAATCATGTTGGAGGTAAAATGTTGGTATTATTTGGCTGAATCTGCTGTGGGTGTGTTTTGGGACAAAAAAATATGAATGTGATATTCTTCTTTGTAATTCTCCCATATTATTGAGAAGTGGGATTCTCAGCATGAGAAAAGGGAAGTACAAATATAATAGTAAAATGGTTAAGTAAAATCTTTTATAATCTTGAATTGAAATTAAAAATACCAGTGCAAATTTGTAATGAGTTTTCCTTTGAAAAAAGCATTCCCTAACTCTGAATACCAAAAAGGCCAAGAGAGAATGACCAACACATTTATAACAAGTGCCCTCAGCACCTAGATTATGGTAACCACACACTATTTCCCACTAAATGGAATCAGGGCTCTTTGTAGAAATGGCTGATTCTAGGACGGCAGCAAAAAATGTTACAAGATTTACCACACTACTACATCACACCAGATGGCAAGGAAACTCTCCAGCACAATTATGGTCACATCAAAAGACTCAGAAGTCAGGTCAAAGATGGAGGTTTTCAGGATTAGTAAGATAATAAAGTAGGGTGAAACTCATCATATGCTTAAAGTATCTATGATATAAAAATTAAGTTTAGAGGATGTTACTCATAATTTTATTTTTTTTAAAGATTTGTTTATTTGAGAGAAAGAGAGTACAAGTGGGAGGGGTGGTGGGAGAGGGAAAGAGAGGATATTAAGCAGACTCCACATTGAGCACAGAGCCCAAAGTAGGGCTCGATCTCATGACCCTGAGATCATGACCTGTGCTAAAATCAGGAGTCTTCAGTTAACCAGCTGAGCAACCCAGGTCTCCTTACTCATAATTTTTAAAAAGGTGAAGAATCATACATCTATTCTGCCTTTCCTTTACAAAGCTGCCTCTGGGTAACCAGATAGTAATGAGGGGAATTTTTTTAGAGAACTATTTTAGCTAATAACTAAGGAATAAGTGATAGAATTGTAGTATCACTATTTTTCAAACCATAATGGATCTAGGCATTGATCATCAACTGCTTGTAATATCACAAAAGGACAAAAACCCAGACACTGTATGTTTCTTGTTAGAAACACAATGCTATTCATGAAGTGGCCTTGAAAGAAAAAAGGAAAAAGAAAAAAAGAAAAAAAGAAAGAGAAAAAGAAAAGAAAGAAAAATGAAAGAAAAAGAATAGAAAATAACTCAAGCTTTTTTTTCCTGCTCAAATCTCTAGATGCATGTATTAACTTCTACGAAATTCAGAGGTTAGAACATCTTTTTATTGAACACACCAGGGAACTATTTTGCAAAATTCAGACTAGAAAACTGCAAGATAAAAAACAACAACAACAACTTTGCTTCAGGCACCTGGGTGGTTCAGTTGGTTAAGCAAATGCCTTCGGCCCAGGTCATGATCCCAGAGTTCTGGGATCGAGTTTCTCATCCAGCTCCCAGCTTCATGGGGAGTCTGCTTCTCCCGCTGACCTTCTCCCCTCTCATGTGCTCTCTCACTTTCTCTCTCTCAAATAAATAAATAAAAATCTTAAAAAAAAAAAAAACACAGAACGTTACTTTTTCAACAAATAACCATAAAAACAAAGAAAGAGATAGGCAGGAAACCTATAAAAAGAGACCTCCTTTGGAGCTTGATTCAAGCGACAAAAAAATAATTTATAACATTGAGACTAATACAAATTCAAACCATAGATTTAATATTTAATAATATTAAAGAATTATTACAAATTAAATTTTAAAAACAATAATGTTTATTCTTTAAGAGTTTTTGTTTTAGAAATAAAACAAATATTTATAGAGGAAATGATATGGTGTTTGAGATTTGATTCCAAATAAATTGGAAGGATGAAATTGCTTCGAGTGTACATGAAACATGATTAGCGGAGGGTTAATAATTGTAGCTGAGGGATGGGTAGATGGGAGTTCAATAACCTATTCTGTCTACTTTTTTTTTTTAATTTATAATTTTTTTTATTGTTACTTAAATTTTTTTTTCCAGTGTTCCAAAAATCATTCCCCATTCCCCACACCCAGTGCTCCATGCTATAGGTGTCCCCAGTACCCACCACCAGGCTCTCCCATCCTTCTACCCCCTCCATCCAAGTCTCTCAGTTGGTTTCTGTGTCCAAAGTCTCTGTTGTTTCATTTCTCTCCCTGGATTACCCTACTTCCCATTTACTTTCCTTCTCCCACTGTCCTCCAGGTTACCCCTCATGCACCGCAAGTAAGTGAAACCATGCGATACTTGACTTTCTCTTCTTGGCTTATTTCACTCAGCATAATCTCTTCCAGTCTAGTCCATGTTGCTACAAAAGTTGGATATTGATCCTTTCTGACGGAGGCATAGTATTCCATTGTATATATGTACCATATCTTCTTTATCCATTCATCTGTTGATGGGAACCTTGGCTCTTTCCACAGTTTGGCGATTGTGGCCATTGCTGCGATGAACATTGGTGTATATATGGCCCTTCTTTTCACTACATCCGTATCTTTGGGGTAAATGCCCAGTAGTGCAATTGCACGGTTATAGGGTAGCTCTATCTTTAATTTTTTAAGGAATCTCCACACTGTTTTCCAAAGCGGCTGCACCAGTTTACATTCCCACCAACAGTGTAAGAGGGTTCCCCTTTCTCCGCAGCCTCTCCAACACTTGTTGTTTCCTGTCTTGTTAATTTTGGCCATTCTGACTGGTGTAAGGTGGTATCTTAGAGTGGTTTTGAT